>SZWC01001444.1:64430-80524 GCA_023375785.1 Penium margaritaceum
GGGGGGGGGGGGGGGAGGGGGGACCTCAAAGCCCCCCTCCCCTTCACACGGAAATGTATCTGGGGGGTGTATCTGGGCGCGTAGCTAATGAATGACATAAACGATACACACGCGTTTTTTTTGTGAAGTTGTTTTAATGCTAGACATCAGTTGACGATTGACGATCTCAATTGTCGAAAGACAGACGATGATTGGAGATCGACGATTGGCGATCTACTTTCGACGATCTTGCAAACATTGTCGAGAGCTTTTTGAGAGTTGTAGATTTGCGAGGGGTTTGAGTGGGGGGGTCCAAGAACCCTTCCTAGGATAGAAGGGAACCTGCTGGACCCCGATACCGCGGGGCCCAGCAGGAGCCTGGGCAAGCAAAAAAATAAAACCCACAACCCTCAAATGCGAATCTCTACGAGTTCAAGTTCTACACGTTCCGAGTCGAGATGAAGGCTTTCTTATAACCTACAGTTGTAGCACATCTAAGTTCTTAGTAAAAATGTAGGTCTTCTATCCTGAACCAGGGAAGGAGTTGTAGAATAGGAAAACATGGTTTGTCCAACTTTTAAAAATTGAATTACAAACTTACCCGGAACTTTCGTTTGTACATAGTTACAGATTCATCTCTATGTCTATGAACATACGTTGGAGATTTAATTGTGTCGTACATTCCACGAAGGTTCCATGAAAGTTCCAAAGGTATACATGTAACTTGTACACTATATGAAGAGTGCATGTTTTCAGGACGGTTGACCATAAATGCAACTAGGGCGTAATTAGGGCGTAACTAGGGTGAAACAAGGGCGTAGATAGTGCCTTACTAAGGTGCAACTAGGGTGTAACTATGGCGCAAGTCGGACAACTAGGCCGCAAGTAAAGCGTAACTAGGGTGCAAGTAGGGTGCAAGTAGGGCGCAACTAGGGTGCAACTAGGGTGAAACTAGGACGTAGGTAGTGCCCAAATGAGGCACAACTAGGGCGCAACTAGGGTACAAGTTGGATACAACTAGGGCGTAAGTGGGGCGTAACTAGGACGCAACGAGGCCGCAAATAGGGCGCAACTAAGGTGCAAGTAGAACGGAACTAGTGTGCAACTAGGGCACAACTAGGGCACAAGTAGGGTGCAAGTATGGAGAAATTAGGACACAACAAGGGTACCACTAGGACGCAACTAGGGCGCGAGTAGGACGCAAGTAGGGTGCAATTAGTCGAGGGCAACTAGGGAGCAAGTAGGGCGCAACTAGGACGCAAGTAGGGTGCAAGTAGGGTGCAACTAGGGCGTAACTAGGGCCCAACTAGGGCGCACCTAGGGCAGTAGCTAGTGCCCATTTGAGACGCAACTAGGGCATAACTAGGGCGCAAGTAGGGTGCAACTAGGGTGTAAGTAGGGAACCACGGCGTAACTAGGGCGCAGTTAGGGTGCAAGTAGGAAGCAAGTAGGGCACAACTAGGGCACAACTAAGACCCAACTAGGGCGCAAGCAGGGCGCAAGTAGGGCTCAACTAGAGCACAACTAGAGTGCAACTAGGATGCAAGTAGGACGTAAATGGGATGCAAGTAGGGTACAACTAGGGCGCCACTAGGATGCAAGTAGGGCGGAAGTAGAGCGCAACTAGGGCGCAACTAGGATGCAACTAGGGCACAACTAGGACAAAACAAGGATGGAACTAGGGTGTAGTTAGTGCCTAACCGAGGTGTAACTAGGGTGCAACTACGGCGCAACTAGGGCGCAACTGGGGCGCAACTAGGGTGACATTAGGGTGCAAGTAGGACGCAAGTAGGGCGCAAATGGGCGCAAGTAGGACGTAACTAGGACGCAACTAGGACGTAGCTAGAGCCCAACCGAGGCGCAACTAGGGCGCAACTAGGACACAACTAGGGTACAACTAGGGTGCAAGTAGGGTGCAATTAGGGTGCAAGTAGGGCACAAGTAGGGCGCAAGTAGGATGCAAGTAGGGGGCAACTAGGCCGCAACTAGGATGCAAGTTGGGCGCGACAAGGGCGTAAGTAGGGTGCAACAAGGGCGCCAGAAGGGCGCAACTATGACACAAATAGGGCGTAACTAGGACACAACGAAGGTGCAAGTAGAGCGCAAGTAGGATGCAACTAGGGTGCAAGTAGGGTGCAAATAGGAAGTAAGTTGGATGCAAGGGTGCAAGTAAGGCGCAACTAGGGTGCAACTAGGAAGCAACTAGGGCACAAGTATGGCACAAGTAGGGTGCAAGTAGGGTGCAAATAAGCCGCAACTAGGGCGTAACTAGGACACAACTAGGGCGCAAGAAGAACGCAAGTAGGACACAACTAGGGTGTTACTAGTGCACAACTAGGGCGCAAGTAGGATGCAAGTAGGGCATAACTAGGGCACAACTAGGGTGCAAGTAGGACGCAATCAGGGGACAACTAAGGTGTAACTAGGACACAACTAGGGCACAACTAGTGCACAAGTAGGGCGCAAATAGGGTACTAGTAGGGCACAACTAGGGCACAACTAGAACGCAAGTAGGGCGTAGCTAGTGCCCAACTGAGGCGTAACAAGGGCGCAAATAGGGCACAAGTCCGACACAACTAGGGCACAAGTAGGGCGCAACTAGGATGCAAGTAAGGCGCAAGTAGGGCGCAACTAGCGCGCAAGTAGGGCGCAAGTAGGGCGCAACTAGGGCGTAAGTAGTGTCCAACTTAGGCACAACTAGGGGGTAACTAGGGCACAAGTACCCTACTGATCACTAAATGTGATATCAATGGTCTTGCTAGTGGTTGAAATTTGTCGAAAACGGAATTTCATCAAATTTGAAAGCACCACCTAAATAATTCAAAAAATCATTCGACGAATTCAATGATTCACCCTTATGTTTTGTTATATCTATGCCAAGGTTCGTGGACCATTGCTTCTTGCATGTTTTTGTTTTTGCACAGAAATCATATGAGGGATCATGTTCAAACGTAGTGCATGACATCTGTCGTGCGTGTGCCCACATCGTGCGGTCGGAACCGTCCAGCCGGGCATCGAATCATGAGAAGATAACCAGTCACTTGACCATGTGCATGACTGGTCACATGACCAGAAGCGTGACCAGGCACACGGAACCGAGCAGCCGGAAGCACACATTAGTCAAGTGTTGAGTTTGGATGTTCAAATGTTCGAAGAGTGACAGGCTTTCGTCAAAAGAAAACGAACAATCCCCCCATATACCCTAAATGTATCAAGAAGGGAAAAACGTTTGTCGAATTAATCATGGTCAGTTGTCGAATTCAATGATCACTAGAGTAGGACGAAACTAGGGCGTAAGTATGGCGCAACTAGGACGCAACTTGGGCGCAACTAGGAGGCAACTAAGGCACAACTAGGGCGCAAGTAGGGCGCAACTAGGTCTAACTAGGGGGCAACTAGTGACAAGTAGGGTGCAAGGAGGAAGCAATTAGGGCGCAACTAGGTCTAACTAGGGCGCAACTAGTGACAAGTAGGGTGCAAGGAGGAAGATATTAGGGCGCAACAAGGGCACCACTAGGACGCAACTAGGACGCGAGTAGGGTGCAAGTAGGGCACAAGTAGAGTGCAACTAGTTGAGCACAACTATGGCGCAAGTAGGGCACAACTAGGATGCAAGTAGGGTGCAAGTAGGACGCAACTAGGGCACAACTAGGTCCCAAATAGGGCGCAACTAGGGTAGTAGCTAGTGCCCATTTGAGACGCAACTACTAGTGCACAAGTAGGGCACAACTAGGATGTAAGTAGGGAACAACTAGGGCGTAACTAGGCCGCAACTAGGGTGCAAGAAGGGTGCAAGTAGGGTGCAAGTAGGGCACAACTAGGGCACAACTAGGACGCAACTAGGGCGCAAGTAGGGCACAAGTAGGACGCAAGTAGGGTGCAACTAGAGCGCAACTAGGGTGCAACTAGGGCGCAAGTAGGATGTAAAGGATGTAAGTAGGGCGCAACAAGGGCACCACTAGGGCGCAAGTAGGACATAAGTAGGAAGCAACTAGGGCGCAACTAGGATGCAACTAGCGTGCAACTAGGGCGCAACTAGGATACAATTAGGGCGCAGCTAGGGCGTAGCTAGTGTCCAACTGAGGCACAACTAGGGCGCAAGTAGGGTGTATGTTGGGAAGAACTAGGGCATAACTAGGGCGCAACTAGGGTGCAAGTAGGGCGCAAGTAGGGCGTAAGGAGGGCAACACCAGGGCACAAATAGGACGCAACTAGGGCGCAAGTAGGGCACAAGTAGGATGCAAGTAGGAGGCAACTAGAGCGCAACTAGGGTATAGCTAGGGCGCAAGTAGGACGTAAATAGGATGCAAGTAGGGCGCAACTAAGGTGCAACTAGGGTGCAAGTAGGGTGGAAGTAGGGTGCAAATAGGGCGCAACTAAGGTGCAACTAGCGTGCAACTAGGGTGCAACTAGGACACAATTGGGGCGCAGCTAGGGCGTAGCTAGTGCCCAACAGAGGCACAACTAGGGCGCAACTAGGTCGCAACTAGGGCGCAACTAGGGCGCAACTAGGCCGTAAGTAGGGCACAAGTAGGGCTCAACTAGGGTGCGACTAGGACACAAATAGGCGTAGCTAGTGCCTAGGTGAGACTCAACTAGGGTGTAACTAGGACAAAACTAGAATGCAACTAGGGTAAAGCTAGGGCGTAACGAGGGTGAAATCAGGGCGCAAGTAGGACGCAAGTAGGGCGCAAGTAGGGCACACGTAGGGCACAACTAGGACACAAGTAGGGCGTAGCTCGTGATCAACTAAGGCGCAACTAGGACGCAACTAAGACGATAGCTAGGGTGCAAGTAGGGTGCAATTGGGGCACAACTAGGGTCCAACTAGAGTGTAGCTAGTGCCTTACAGAGGCTCAACCAGGACGCACGTAGGGCGCAAGTAAGGCGCAACTAGGGCCCAACTAGGGCATAGCTAGTGCCCGGCTCAGGCGCAACTGGGACGCAACTAGGGCGCAAGTAGGGTGCAACTAGGGCACAAGTAGGGCGCAAATAGGGCGCACTTATTGCGCAACTAGGGTGCAACTAGGGCGCAACTAGGGCGCAAGGAGGGTGCAAGTAGAACGCAACTAGGGCACAACTAGGGCGCAGCTAGGGTGAAGGTAGGGCGCAAGTAGGGTGCAACTACGGCGCAACTAAGGCGCATCTAGGACACAACTAGGGCGCAAGTAGGACGCAAGTAGGGTACCAGGACGCAACTAAGGTGCAACAAGGACGCAAGTAGGGCGCAAGTAGAGCTCAAGTAGGGCGCAACTGGGACAGAACTAGGGCGCAACTAGGACACAAGTATGGCGCTAGTAGGCTGCAACTAGAGCACAACTAGGGCGTAACTAGGACACAAGTAGGACGCAACAAAGGTGCAACTAGGACGCAAATAGGTTGCAACTAGGGTGCGAGTAGGGCGCAAGTAGGACGCAACTAGGGCGCAACCAGGCCGCAACTAGAATGCAACTAGGGCGTAGCTAGTGTCCAACTGAGGTGTAACTAGGGTACAACTAGGGCGCAAGTACGGCGCAACTAGGGTGCAAGAAGATCGCACCCAGGACACAACTAGGACACAACTAGGGCGCAACTAAGGCGCAAGTAGGTACAAGTAGGGCACAACTAGGGCGCAACAAGGACGCGAGTAGGATGCAAGTAGGGCACAAGTAGGGTGCTACTGGAGTGTAACTAGAGCACAACTAGGGTGCAACTAGGGTGCAACTAAGGCGCAACTAGGGCGCAACTAGGGCGCAAGTAGGACGCAAGTAGGTCGCAAGTAGGGCGTAACTATGGCGTAACTAGGGCGCAAATAGTGTGCAAGTAGGGCGCAAGTAGGGTACAACTAGGGTGCAACTAGGATGCAAGTAGGGCGCAACAAGGGCGCAAGTAGGGTGCAAGAAGGGTGCAACTACGGCTCAAATAGGATACAAGTAGGGCACAAGTACGGAGAAACTAGGGCGTGACTAGGGCGCAACTAGGGTGCAACTAGGGCGCAAGTAGGGCGCAAGTAGGGCGCTAGTAGGGTGTAACTAGGACGCAACTAGGGCGCAACTTGAGCATAGCTAGTGTCCAAGTAAGGCGCAACTAGGGCGTAACTAAGGCGCAATTCGGGCGCAACTTAGGCACAAGTAGGGCGCAACTAGGGCGCAAGTTGGGCGCAAGTAGGGCATAACTAGGGCACAACTAAGGCACAACTAAGGTGCAACTAGGGCGCAACTAGGGCGTAGCTAGTGCTCAACTGAGGCGCTACTAGGATGCAACTAGGCCGCAAGTAGGACGCAACTAGGGTGCAAGTATGGCACAACTAGGGTTCAACTAGGGAACAAGTAAGGCGTAAGTAGGACGCAAGTAGGGCGCAAGTGGGGCGCAACCAGGGTGCAACTAGGACACAACTAGGGCTTAAGTAGGACGCAAGTAGGATGCAAGTAGGCCGCAACTAGGGTAGCACCAAGGCTCAATTAGTGCGCAAGTTGGAGGCAAGTAGGGCATAACAAAGGGACAACTAGGGCGCAACTAGGGTGCAACTAGGACACAACTAGGGCGTAGCTAGTGTCCAACTGAGATGCAACGAGGATGCAACTTGGACGCAACTAGGGCACAACTAGGGCACAAGTAGGGCACAAGTAGGGTGCAACTAGGACACAACTAGGATGCAACTAGGCGTAGCTAGTGTCCAAGTGAGGCACAACTATTGCGCAACTAGGGCGCAACTAGGACATAACTAGGGTGCAAGTAGGGTGCAACTAGGGTGCAACTAGGGTGCAATTAGGGTGCAACTAGGGTGCAACTAGGGAGCAATTAGGACGCAAGTAGGATGTAAGTAGGAAGCAAGTAGGTCTCAAGTAGGGCGTAACTAGGGTGCAACTAGGGCGCAGCTAGTTTCCAATTGAGGTGTAACTTGGGCGCAACAAGGACGCAACTAGGGCGCAAGTACGGCACAAGTAGGACACAAGTAGGATGCAACTAGAGCGCAACTAGGGTGCAACTAGGGCGCAAGTAGGACGTAAACGATATAAGTAGGGCGCAACACGGACACCACTAGGGTGCAAGTAGGACGGAAGTAGGGCGCAACTAAAGCGTAACTAGGATGCCACTATCGTGCAACTAGGGCGCAACTGGGAAACAACTAGGGTGCAGCTAGGGCGTTGCTAGTGTCCAACTGAGGCGCAACTAGGGCGCAAGTATGGTCTATATTGGGAAGAACTAGGGCATAACTAGGGCGCAACTAGGGTGCAAGTAGGGCGCAAGTAGGGCGTAAGGAGGGCAACACCAGGGCACAAATATGACGCAACTAGGGTGCAAGTAGGGCACAAGTAGGATGCAAGTAGGAGGCAACTAGAGCGCAACTAGGGTGCAGCTAGGACGCAGGTAGGACGTAAAGAGGATGCAAGTAGGGTGCAACTAGGGTGCCACTAGGGTGCAAGTTGGGCGGAAGTAGGGTGCAACAAGGGCGCAACTAGTGTGCAACTAGTGTGCAACTAGGGCGCAACTAGGACACAATTAGGGAGTAGCTAGGGCGTAGCTAGTGTCCAACAGAGGCGCAACTAGGGCACAACTAGGTCGCAACTAGGACGCAACTAGGGCGCAACTAGGCCGTAAGTAGGGTACAAGTAGGGCGCAACTAGGGCGTGACTAAGACACAACTAGGCGTAGCTAATGCGCAAGTGAGGCGCAACTAGGGCGTAACTAGGACGCAACTAGAATACAACTAGGGCACAACTAGGGCGTAACGAGGGTGAAATTAGGGCGCAAGTAGGATGCAAGTAGGGCGCAAGTAGGGCACAACTAGGGCACAACTAGGACACAACTAGGGCATTGCTAGTGACCAACTAAGGCGCAACTAGGAAGCAACTAGGACACAACTAGGATGCAGCTAGGGTGGAAGTAGGGTGCAATTGGGGCACAACTAGGGTCCAACTAGAGCGTAGCTAGTGCCTGACTGAGGCGTAACTAGGACGCACGTAGGGCACAAGTAGGGCGCAACTAGGGCCCAACTAGGGCATAGCTAGTGCCCGTCTGAGGCCCAACTGGAACGCAACAAGGGCGCAAGTAGGGCGCAACCAGGGCACAAGTAGGACGCATATAGGGCGCAATTATGGCGCAACTAGGGTACAACTAGGGCGCAACTAGGGCGCAAGGAGGGTGCAAGTAGAGCGCAACTAGGGCACAACTAGGACGCAACTAGGGTGAAGGTAGGGCGCAAGTACGGTGCAACTATGGCGCAACTAAGGTGCATCTAGGGCACAACTAGGGCGCAAGTAGGATGCAAGTAGGGTACAACCAGGGTGCAACTAGAGCAAAACTAGGGCACAAGTAGGGCGTAAGTAGGTTTCAAGTAGGGTGCAACTAGGACACAACTAGGACGCAACTAGGATACAACTATGGCTCAAGTAGGTTGTAACTAGAGTACAACTAGCGCGTAACTAGGACACAAATAGGAAGCAACAAAGGTGCAACTAGGACGCAAATAGGGTGCAACTAGGGCGCAAGTAGGGTGCAAGTAGGATGCAACTAGGGTGCAACCAGGACGCAACTAGGGTGCAACTAGGGCGTAGCTAGTATCCAACTGAGGTGTAACTAGGGTGCAACTAGGGCGCAAGTAGGGCGCAACTAGGGTGCAAGAAGATCGCATCCAGGACACAACTAGGACACAACTAGGGCGCAACGAGAGCAACTAGGGTGCAACTAGGGTGCAACTAGGGCGGAACAAGGGCGCAACTAGGGCGCAAGTAGGACACAAGTAGGGTGCAAGTAGGGCGTAAGTAGGGTGCAACTAGAGTGCAACTAGAGCGCAACTATGGTGCAACTAGGGTGTAACTAGGGCGCAACAAGGGTGCAACTAGGGTGCAAGTAGGACGCAAGTAGGGTGCAAGTAGGGCATAACTATGGCGTAACTAGGGTGCAACTAGTGTGCAAGTACGGCGCACGTAGGGTACAACTAGGGCGCAACTAGGATGCAAGTAGGGCGCAACAAGGGTGCAAGTAGGGTGCAAGAAGGGCGCAACTAGGGCTCAAATAGGACACAAGTAGGGCATAAGTTGGGCGGAACTTAGGCATAACTAGGGCACAACTAGGGCGCAAGTAGGGCGTAAGTAGGGCGCTAGTTGGTTGCAACTAGGACATAACTAGGGCCCAACTAGAGCGTACCTAGTGCCCAACTGAGGCGCGACTAGGGCGTAACCAAGGCGCAAGTCGGGCGTAACTTAGGCATATGTAGGGCGCAACTAGGGCGCAAGTTGGGCGCAAGTAGGGCGCAAGTAGGGCGCAACTAGGGCACAACTAAGGTGTAACTAAGGTGCAAGTAGGGTACAACTAGGGCGTAGCTAGTGCCCAACTTAGGCGCCACTAGGATGCAACTAGGGCGCAAGTAGGACACAACTAGGGTGCAAGTACGGTACAACTAGGGTGCAACTAGGGCGCAACTAGGGTGCAAGTAGGGCGTAAGTAGGACGCAAGCAGGGTACAAGTGGGGCGCAACTAGGGCGCAACTAGGACGCAACTAGGGCATAAGTAGGTTACAAGTAGGATGCAAGTAGGCCGCAACTAGGGCACCACTAGGGCACAAGTAGGGAGCAAGTAGGAGGCAAGTAGGGCGTAACAGAGGGACAACTAGGGCGGAACTGGGGTGCATCTAGGAAACAACTAGGGCGTAGCTAGTGTCCAACTGAGGCGCAACTAGGACGTAACTTGGACGCAACTAGGGGGCAACTAGGGTTTAAGTACTGCGCAAGTAGGGTGCAACTAGGACACAACTAGGGTGCAACTAGGCGTAGCTAGTGTCCAAGTGAGGCACAACTAGGGCGCATCTAGGGCACAACTAGGACGTAACCAGGGTGCAACTAGGGCGCAACTAGGGTGCAACTAGGGCTTAACTAGGACTCAAGTAGGATGTAAGTAGGAAGCAAGTAGGTCTCAAATAGGGCGTAACTAGGGCACAACTAGGGCATAGCTAGTATCCAACTGAGGCATAACTAGGGTGCAACTAGGACACAACTAGGGCGAAACTAGGATGCAAATGGGGTGCAACTAGGGTGCAAGTAGGGTATAAGTAAGACGCAAGTAGGATGCAAGTAGGGGGCAACTAGGGAGAAACTAGGTCACAAGTTGGGCGCAACTAGGTTGCCAGTAGGGCGCAAGTAGGGCGTAACTAGGACGCAAGTAGGGCGTAACTAAGATGATATTAGGGTGCAACTAGGATGCAAGAAAGGGCAATACTAGGGTGCAACTAGGGCATAGCTAGTGCCTAATTGAGGCGTAACTAGGGTGAGACTAAAGCGCAAGTAGGGTGCAACTAGGGCGCAACTAGGGCGCAAGTAGGGCGGAACTACGACGTAACTACGGTGCAAATAGGGCGCAATCAGGACGCAGCTAGGGCACAACTAGGGCCCAACTAGGGCGTAGCTAGTGTCCAACTGAGGCACAACTAGAACGTAACTCGGGCGTAAGTAGGGCGCAAGTAGGGCAAAATTTGGGTGCAACTAGGGTGCAACTAGGGCGCAAGTAGGATGCAAGAAGGACGTAAGTAGGGCGCAAGTAGGACGCAACCAGGACGCAACTAGGGCATAACTAGGGCGCAAGTAGGGTGCAAGTAGGACGCAAGTAGGGCGTAAGTAAGGTGCAACTAGTGCGCAACGAGGACACAACTAGGATGCAAGTATGGCATAAGTAGGGTTCAAATAGGGTGCAACTAGGGCGTAACTAGGACACAAGTAGGACCCAATTAAGGCACAACTAGGGCGCAACTAGGGTAGAAGTAGGGCGCAAGTAGGACACAACTAGGGCACAACCAGGACGCAAGAGGCAAAACTAGGGCGCAAGTAGGATGCAAGTAGGGCGGAAGTAGGACGCAACTAGGGCACAACTAGGGCGCAAGTAGGGTACAAGTAGGGCGGAGCTAGGATGTAAGGAGGGCACAACTAGGGCGCATCTAGGGTGAAAGTAGGGCGCTAGTAGGGCGCAGCTAGGATGCAGCTAGGGCGCAACTAGGGCGTAGCTAGTGCCCATCTGAGGAGCAACTAGGGCGCAACTAGGGTCCAAGTCGGACGCAACTTGGGCGCAAGTAGGGCGCAATCATGGTGCAACTAGGGTACAACTAGGGTGTAGGAAGTGTCCAATTGAGGCACAACCAGGGCACAACTAGGGCGCAAGTAAGACGTAACTAGGGTGCATGTACGGCATAATGAGGGTGCAACTAGGGTGCAACTAGGGAGTAAGTGAGTTATGGTTAATCACCTCAAATTCACGCACTTGTTGATCAGTGTATCAACAAGTGTATTCTTGTATGCAAACATTTTTCACAAATCATCCACATGAATGCATGCCAGCAAAGCCCATATGTACACTCCCTCTATAGAATGAAAAGTACAATGGGTCATACGTGAGATTTATTTGTTTCTGTGAACTGTCCATGTCCACTTGTTTGTTCACTTCCCAATACACTTGTTGATACACAGTTTCATGGATGAGGCAATTGGTCATATATGGAGTAAGTAGGGCGTAAGTAGGATGCAAGTAGGGTGCAAGTGGGGCACAGCTAGGACCCAACTTGGAAGCATGTAGAACGTAAGTAGGACGCAAGTAGGGTGCAAGAAGGCCGCAACTAGGGTACCACTAGGACACAAGTAGGACGTAAGAAGGAGGCAAGTAGGACACAACTAGGGGGCAACTAGGGCGCAACTAGGGTGCAACTAGGTCGCAACTAGGCAGTAGATAGTGTCCAACTAAGGCGCAACTAGGGCACAACTTGGGCGCAACTAGGGCACAACTAAAGCGCAAGTAGGGCGCTAGTAGGGCGCACGTAGGGCACAACTATGGCGCCACAAGGACGCAACTAGGCATAGCTAGTGCCCAAGTGAGGCACAACTAGGGCACAACTAGGACGCAACTAGGACGGAACTAGGGCACCACTAGGGCACAACTAGGGCACAACTAGGGCGCAAGTAGGACACAAGTAGGGCACAAGTAGGTCACAATTAGGGCGTAATAAGGATGCCACTAGGGTGTATCTAGTGCCCAACTGAGGTGCAACTAAGGCGCAACTACGGCAAAACTAGGGCACAAGTAGGGTGCAACAAGGGTGCAAGCAGGACACAAGTAGGGCACAAGTAGGACGCAAGAGGGGGACAACTAGGGGACAACTAGGGAACAACTAGGGTGCAACTAGGGCGCATGTAGGGTACAAGTAGGACGCAACTAGGGCACAACAAGGTCGCAAATAGGGTGTATCTAGGGCACAAGTAGGGCGCAAGTAAGGTGCAAGTAGGGTGCAACTAGTGGGGCGCAACTAGGACGCAAGTAGGGTGTAACTAGGACGTGAGTAGGGTACGAGTAGTACACAACTAGGGCACAACTAAGGCCCAACTAGGACACAACTAGGATGTAGCTATTGCTCAACTGAAGCTCAACTAGGGAGTAACTAGGGCGCAACTAGGGTGCATCTAGGATGCAAGTAGGGAACAACTAGGGCGCTATAAGGCGCAACTAGGGTGTAATTAGGACGTAAGTAGGATGCAAGTAGGGCGCAACAAGGCTACAACTAGGGCGCAACTAGGGCGCAAGTAGGGTGCAAGTAGGGTGCAACTAGAGCACAACTAGGGTGCAACTAGAGCGAGAGTAGGGTGCAAACAGGGCACAACTAGGGCGCAAGTAGGGCGTAAGTAGGGCGCAATTAGGGTGCAAGTAGGGTGCAACAAGGATGCAACTAGGATGCAACTAGGGTGCAACTGGGGCGTAGCTAGTGTCCAACTGAGGCGCAACTAGGACGCAACTAGGGTGCAACTAGGGCGCAACTAGGGTGCAACTAGGGCGCAAGTAGGACGCATATAGGGTGCAAATAAGACGCAACTAGGACACAACTAGGAAGCAACTAGGTGTAGCTAGTGTCCTTGTGAGGCGCAACTAGGGCACAACGAGGGTACAAGTAGGGCGCAAGTAAGGCGCAAGCAGGGTGCAACTAGGGTGCAACTAGGGCGCCAGTAGGGTGCAACTAGGGTGCAAGTAGGGCACAAGTAGGGCGCAAGTAGGGGACAACTAGGGCACAACTAGGGCGCAACTAGGGTTCAAGTTGGGCGCAATTAGGCTGCAAGTAGGGCGCAGGTAGGGACCAATTAGGATGCAAATAGGGCGCAACTAGGGCGTTAGTAGGGCACAACTGGGGTACAACTAGGGCACACTTGGGATGCAATTAGGGCACAAGTAGGACGCAACCAGGGCACAACTAAGACACAACAAGGGCACAAGCAAGACGCAAGTAGCGCTCAATTAGGGTGCAACTAGGGCACAAGTATGGCACAAGGCACAACTAGGGCACAACTAGCGCGCAACTAGGTCACAAGAAGGGTACAACTATGGCGCAACCAGGACGCAACAAGGACGCAACTGGGGCATAGCTAGTGTCCAAGTGAGGTGCAACTTGGGCACAACTAGGGCGCAAGTAGGGCGCACGAAGGACGCAACTATGACGCAACTAGGATGCAACTAGGGCGTAACCAGGGCGCAACTAAGGCGCAAGTAGGGTGCATCTAGGGTGCAACTAGGGCACAACTAGGACACAAGTAAGACGCAAGTAGGGCGTAAGTAGGGTGCAACTAGAGCACAAGTAGGACACAACTATGGCGTAAGTAGGATGCAAGTAGGGTGCAACTAGGGTGCAAGAAGGGTGCAAATAGGGCGCAAGTAGGACGCAAGTAGGGCGTAACCAGGGCACAACTGGGACACAAGTAGGACACAAGTAGGGTGTAACTAGGGTGTAACTAGGGTGTAACTAGGGTGTAACTAGGGTGCAACTAGGGTGCAAATAGGGCGCAAGTAGGGTACTAGTAGGGCATAAATAGAGCGCAACTAGGGTGCAGCTATGGCGCAACAAGGGCGTAGATAGTGCCTAACTGAGGCACAACTAAGGTGCAACTATGTTGCAAGTCGGGCGCAACTAGGGCGCAAGCATGGCGTAACTAGGGTGCAAGTAGGGTGCAAGTTGGGCGCAACTAGGATGCAACTAGGGTGCAACTAGGGTGCAACTAGGGCGTAGGTAGTTCCCAACTAAGGCATAACTAGGGCGCAACTAGGGTACAAGTAGGATACAACTAGGACGTCAGTAGGACGCAACCAGGACACAACTAGGGTGCAACTAGGGTGCAACTAAGGAGCAAGTAGAATGCAACTAGGGTGCGACTAGGGCACAGCTAGGGCGTAAGTAGGGTACAAGTATGGAGCAATCAGGATGCAACAAGGGCACCAGTAGGACGCAACTAGGGTGCGAGTAGGGCGCAAGCAGGGTGCAAGTAGGATGCAACTAGTTGAGATATGGTTAATCATGTCCTTTTTTTACACTCTATAATATGTGTATGGCACAAGCGTGCATGTGTAGTTTCCCAAAAGGTTACGTAGATCCAAGCATACTTGTGTCCACACATACATGTGTGCACACTACATTAGTAGTTTTCATGTGATTTTTCATGGAGCAAGAATCAGGTAAAGTCAATGAAAGTAATTTCGACTTCTTTCTTTCTATTCTCGGTCTTCTAAAAGATAATTTAACTGCACAATGCCTGCTAAAATCTCCATCTGGACACATTGGGAACGTATTTTGTTACTGTGGAAATGAGGGAGTCATTGATATCATTTTTAAAGTGTGGAGAATCTCTCGATACCTGTTGAGAGATCCCCCTCCTCCAATCACCGAAAGCCTATTGGGGGAGTGTACGGAGGAGTGTATGTGGTGCACTTGCTGAAAGATACACAAGTGTATTTGCAAGTATGATTTCTACATACCATCTCTTAGCATAATACAGTTGTGTATTTTTCAAAACACACCTCTCATACACTGCCCAATACACTGGTCGGATACACTTTTACTTTTTGGGGGAGGGAGGGAGGGTCTCTCAATATCCGTTGAGCCCATCCCCCCCCACCCCCTCCTTCAACACTGAAAGTGAATTGGGGGAGTGTATGTGGGAGTGCATATGGTACACGTGCTGAAAAATACACAAGTGTTTTTTGTAGATGTTGTTTCCACGAATGATCTATTAGTGTAATACACTTGTGTTATCTTCTATACACCCCTCTCATACTCTGTCCAGTACATGGGCCTGATGCATTTTTACCTTTGGGAGGGGGGAGGGGGAGTTGCTCGATATTCATGGAAGCCATCCCCTACCCCCTCCCCAACACCAAAAGTGTATTGGGGAGTATTTTTGGGAGTGTATGTGGTGCACGTGCTGAAAAATACACAAGTGTATTCGTAAATGTTGTTTCTACAAAAGATCTCTTACCATAATACGCTTGTGTATTTTTCTAAACACCCGTCTCATACACTGCCCAATACACTGGCCTGATACACTTTAACATTTGGGGGAGGGGGGAGGAGGGTCTCTTGATATCCGTCGGACCCATCCCCCAACCCCTTTCCCCCCTCCCCCCAAACACCGAGAGTGTATTGGGGATTTGTGTATGGGAGTGTACATGGTACACGTGCTGAAAAATACACAAGTGAATTTGCAAATGTTTTTATACGAAACATCTCTTAGCGTTATGCACTTGTGTTTTCTTCTATACACCCCTCTCATACACTGCCCAATACACGGGCCTGATACACTTTTACATTTTGGGGGGAGGGAAGAGTCGCTCGATATCCGACGAACCCATCACCCCCTCCCAAACACCAAAAGTGTATTGGGGGAGTGTATCTAGCAGTGTATGTGGTGCACGTACTGAAATATACTTTAGTGTATTCGCAAATGTTATGTCTACAAAACATCTCTTAGCATAACACACTTGTGTGTTTTTCTATACACCCCTCTCATATAGTGCCCAATACACTAGCCTGATACACTTTCACCTTGGGGGAGGGGAGGTCTCTCAATATCCATCAATACCCATCTCCCCCCCTCCCCCCCCCCAACACCGAAATTGTATTGGGGGAGTGTATGTGGGAGTGTATGTGGTACAAGTGATGAAAAATACACAAGTGTATTTGTAGATGTTATTTCTACAAAAACATCTCTTACCATAATGCACTTGTGTATTTTTCTATACATCCCTCTCGTACACTCCCTAGTACACGGGCCTGATACACTTTTATATTGGGGGGGGGGAGGAGGGTCTCTTGATATCCGTCGGACCCATCCCCCAACCCC
>SZWC01001444.1:83146-111469 GCA_023375785.1 Penium margaritaceum
CCCCCCCCCCAACACCGAAAGTGTATTGGGGGATTGCATGTGGGAATGTATGTGGTACACGTGCTGAAAGATAAACTAGTGTATTCGGAAAAAATTAAACCGAAAACTCTGGTGTGTTTGGGTGGGTTTTAGTTCCACCGAGTTCCGTGTCCATAAATAGGTGCGTCTACTCATTTCAGTAGTAGCACATTTCAGGTCTAAGTACAAATGTATGTCTTCTTCACCAAATTCTGAATGGATTTGTGAAATACTGAACCATGGTTTCTTATTCAAAATTAAGTTTTATTTCAATCCTTCCAAGAATGTTAATGTGTTTCAGCATACAAATACAGTCTTATAACTATGAACAAACATTGAGATTTAAACTGTGCCGCAACTTCCACGAAGGTACCATGAAACTTCCAGATGCCTACATTTGACGTGTACACTGTATGACGAGTGTATGTTTTAGGGGTTGTTAACCATAAATGAACTAGTCGAGCACAACTAGGGTGCAAGGAGGGCGCAACTAGGACGCAAGTAGGATGCAAGTAGGACACAACTTGAGTGCAACAAGGGCCCAACTAGGGCACAGGTAGGGCAGTGGTAGTGCGCATTTGAGGCGCAACTAGGGCGTAACTAGGGCACAAGTAAAGCGCAAGTAGGGTGTAAGTAAGGAACCAGGTCGTAACTAGGGCGCAGTTAGGGTGCAATTAGGACGCAAGTAGGGCGCAAGTAGGACACAACTAGGACACAACTAGGACACAACTAGGACGCAAATAGGGTGCCAGTAGGGTGCAAGTAGGACACAAGTAGGGCACAACTAGAGCACAACTGGAGAGCAACTACGGCGCAAGTAGGACGTGAATAGGATGCAAGTAGGGCGCAACTAGGGTGCCACTTGGGTGTAAGAAGGGTGGAAGTAGAGCGCGACTAGGGCGCAACTAGGATGCAACTAGGGCGCAACTAGGACAAAACAAGGACGGAACAAGGCTGTAGCTAGTGTCCACCTGAGGTGCAACTAGTTCACAAGTAGGGTGCAACTAGGGCATAAGCAGGGTACAAGTAGGGCACAACTAGGGCACAACTAGGGCGTAACCATGCGTAGCTTGTAACCAAGTGAGGCGTAACTAGGGTGCAACTAGGGCGCAACTAGGGCAAAACTAGGTCCCAACTAGGGCGTAACTATGGCAAAATTCGGGCACAAGTAGGGTGCAAGTAGGGCGCAAGTAGGGCGCAAGTAGGACGCAACTAGGACGCAACTAGGGCGTGGTTAGTGTCCAACTGCGGTGCAACTAGGGCCCACCTAGGATGCAACTAGGACACAACTAGGACGTAAGTATGGCGCAATTAGGGCGCAAGTAGGGTACAAGTGGGGCGCAAGTAGGACACAAGTAGGGGGAAACTAAGACGCAACTAGGACGCAATTTGGACGCGACTAGGGCTCAAGTAGGGAGTAACAAGGGTGCAAGAAGGGCACAACTATGACGTAACTAGGGCGCAACTAGGGCGCAACTAAGGCGCAAGTAGAGCGCAAGTAGGATGCAACTAGGGTGCAAGAAGGGCGCAACAAGGAAGCAAGTTGGACGCAAGTAGGGTGCAAGTAAGGCGCAACTAGGGCGAAACTAGGACGCAACTAGGGCGGAAGTATAGTGCAAGTAGGGCGCAAGTAGGACACAAGTAGGGCAGAACTAGGGTGCAACTAGGACACAACTAGGGTGCAAGAAGGACGCAAGTAGGATGCAAATAGGGCGCAATTATGGCACAACTAGGGTACAACTAGGGTGCAACTAGGGCGCAAGGAGGGTGCAAGTAGAGCGCAACTAGGGCATAACTAGGACGCAACTAGGGTGAAGGTAGGGCGCAAGTAGGGTGTAACTATGGCGCAACTATGGCGCATCTAGGGGACAACTAGGGCGCAAGTAGGATGCAAGTAGGGTACAACTAGGGCGCAACTAGGGCGCAACAAGGGCACAAGTAGGGCGTAAGTAGGGCTCAAGTAGGGTGCAACTAGGACACAACTAGGGAGCAATTAGGACACAACTATGGCGCAACTAGGCTGCAACAAGAGCGCAACTACGGCGTAACTAGGACACAAGTAGGAAGCAACAAAGGTGAAACTAGGACGCAAATAAGGTGCAACTAGGGCGGAAGTAGGGCGCAAGTAGGACACAACTAGGGCGCAACCAGGACGCAACTAGGGTGTAACTAGGGTGTAGCTAGTGTCCAACTAAGGTGTAACTAGGGTGCTACTAGGGCGCAAGTAGGGCGCAACTAGGGTGCAAGAAGATCGCAACCAGGACACAATTAGGACACAACCATGTCGCAACTGAGGCGCAAGTAGGGCGCAAGTAGGGCACAACTAGGGCGCAACTAGGACGCGAATAGGATGCAAGTAGTGCACAAATAGGGTGTAACTAGAGTGCAACTAGAGCGCAACTAGGGTGCAACTAGGGTACAACTAGGGTGCAACAAGGGTGCAACTAGGGCGCAAGAAGTAGGGTGCAAGTAGGGCGTAACTATGGCGTAACTAGGGTGCAACTAGTGTGCAAGTACAGCGCAAGTAGGGTACAACTAGGGCGCAACTAGGACGCACGTAGGGCGCAACAAGTGTGCAAGTAGGATGGAAGAAGGGCGCAACTAGGACTCAAATAGGACACAAGTGAGGCATAAGTAGGGCGGAACTAGGGCGTAACTAGGGCGCAACTAGGGCACAACTAGGGCGCAAGTAGGGCGTAAGCAGGGCGCTAGTAGGGTGCAACTAGGACGCAACTAGGGCGCAACTAGAGCGTAGTTAGTGTCCAACTGAGGTGCAACTAGGGCGTAACTATGGTGCAAGTCGGGCGTAACTTAGGCACAAGTAGAGCGCAACTAGGGCGCAAGTTGGGCGCAAGTAGGGCGCAAGCAGAGCACAACTAGGGCACAACTAAGGTGCAACTAAGGTGCAAGTAGGGTGCAACTAGGGCGTAGCTAGTGCCCAACTGCGGCGCCACTAGGATGCAACTAGGGCGCAAGTAGGACACAACTAGGGTGCAAGTACGGCACAACTAGGGTGCAACTAGGGCGCAACTAGGGTGCAAGTAGGGCGTAAGTAGGGCGCAAGTAGGGCGCAAGTGGGGCGCAACTAGTGCGCAACTAGGACGCAACTAGGGCATAAGTAGGACGCAAGTAGGATGCAAGTAGGCCACAACTAGGGCACCACTAGGGCACAAGTAGGGCATAAGTAGGAGGCAAGTAGGGCGTAACAAAGGGACAACTAGGGCGCAACTAGGGTGCAACTAGGACACAACTAGGGCGTAGCTAGTGTCCAACTAAGGCGCAACTAGGACGCAACTTGGACGCAACTAGGGCGCAAGTAGGGCACAAGTAGGGCGCAAGTAGGGTGCAACTAGGACACAACTAGGGTGCAACTAGGGTGCAACTAGGGCGCAACTAGGACGCAAGTAGGATGTAAGTAGGAAGCAAGTAGGTCTCAAGTAGGGCATAACTAGGGCGCAACAAGGGCGTAGGTAGTATACAACTGAGGCGTAACTAGGGCGCAACTAGGACATAACTAGGGCGAAACTAGGACGCAAATAGGGTGCAACTAGGGTGCAAGTAGGGTACAAGTAAGACGCAAGTAGGATGCAAGTTGAGGGCAACAAGGGAGAAGCTAGGGCACAAGTTGGGCGCAACTAGGTCGTCAGTAGGGCGCAAGTAGGGCGCAACTAGGGCGCAAGTAGGGCGTGACTAGGGCGATACTAGGGTGCAACTAGGACACAAATAGGGCGATACTACGGTGCAACTAGGGCGTAGCTAGTGCCTAATTGAGGCGTAACTAGGGTGAGACTAAAGCGCAAGTAGGATGCAACTAGGGCGCAACTAGGGCGCAAGTAGGGCGGAACTAGGACGTAACTATGGTGCAAATAGGGCGCAATCAGGACGCAACTAGGGCACAACTAGGGCCCAACTAGGGCGTAACTAGTGTCCAACTGAGGCACAACTAGAACGTAACTCGGGCGCAAGTAGGGCGCAAGTAGGGCGCAATTAGGGTGCAACTAGGGTGCAACTAGGGCGCAAGTAGGACGCAAGAAGGGCGTAAGTAGGGCGCAAGTAGGACGCAACCAGGACACAACTAGGGCACAACTAGGGCACAAGTAGGGTGCAAGTAGGACGCAAGTAGGGCATAAGTAAGGTACAACTAGTGCGCAACGAGGACACAACTAGGATGCAAGTATGGCACAAGTAGGGTTCAAATAGGGCGCAACTAGGGCGTAACTAGGACACAAGTAGGACCCAATTAAGGCGCAACTAGGGCGCAACTAGGGTAAAAGTAGGGCGCAAGTAGGACACAACTAGGGCACAACCAGGACGCAACTCAGGAGAAACTAGGGCACAAGTAGGGCGCAAGTAGGGCGCAAGTAGGGCGCAACTAGGGCACAACTAGGGCGCAAGTAGGGCACAAGTAGGACGGAGCTAGGACGTAAGGAGGGCACAACTAGGACGCAACTAGGGTGAAAGTAGGGCGCTAGTGGGGCGCAACTGGGATGCAGCTAGGGCACAACTAGGGTGTAGCTAGTGCCCATCTGAGACGCAACTAGGGTGCAACTAGGGTGCAAGTCGGACGCAACTTGGACGCAAGTAGGGCGCAATCAGGGCGCAAGTTGGGTGCAAGTAGGGCGCAACTAAGGCACAACTAAGTGACAACTAGGATGAAACTAGGGTGCAACTAGGGTACAGCTAGGGTGTACGAAGTGTCCAATTGAGGCACAACTAGGGCGCAACTAGGGCGCAAGTAAGACATAACTAGGGTGCATGTATGGCATAACGAGGGTGCAACTAGGGTGTAACTAGGGAGCAAGTAGGGCGTAAGTAGGATGCAAGTAGGGTGCAAGTGGGGCGCAGATAGGGCGCAACTTGGACGCAACTAGGACGTAAGTAGGACGCAAGTAGGGTGCAAGAAGGCCGCAACTAGGGTACCACTAGGGCACAAGTAGGACGTAAGAAAGAGGCAAGTAGGACACAACCAGGGGGCAACTAGGGCGCAACTAGGGTGCAACTAGGACGCAACTAGGACGTAGCTAGTGTCCAACTGAGGCGCAACTGGGGCGCAACTTGGGCGCTACTAGGGCGCAACTAAAGCGCAACTAGGGCGCAAGTAGGGCGCATGTAGGGCACAACTATGGCGCAACTAGGACGTAACTAGGCATAGCTAGTGCCCAAGTGAGGCACAACTAGGGCACAACTAGGACGCAACTAGGACGGAACTAGGGCACCACTAGGGCACAACAAGGGTACAACTAGGGCGCAAGTAGGACACAAGTAGGGCACAAGTAGGTCGCAATAAGGGCGTAATAAGGATGCAACTAGGGTGTAGCTAGTGCCCAACTGAGGTACAACTAAGGCGCAACTAGGGCAAAACTAGGACGCAAGTAGGGTGCAACAAGGGTGCAAGCAGGACACAAGTAGGGCACTAGTAGGACGCAAGAGATGGGCAACTAGGAGACAACTAGGGTGCACCTAGGCCGCAACTAGGGTGCAACTAGGGCGCAAGTAGGGTACAAGTAGGACACAATTAGGGCACAACAAGGGCGCAAATAGGGTGTAACTAGGGCACAAATAGGGCGCAAGTAAGGTGCAAGTAGGGTGCAACTAGTGGGGTGCAACTAGGACGCAAGTAGGGTGCAACTAGGACATGAGTAGGGTGCGAATAGGACACAACTAGGGCGCAACTAAGGCTTAACTAGGACACAACTAGGGTGTAGCTAGTGCTCAACTGAGGCTCAACTAGGGAGTAACCAGGGTGCAACTAGGGCGCATCTAGGATGCAAGTAGGTAACAACTAGGGCGCTACAAGGTGCAACTAGGGTGCAAGTAGGACGCAAGTAGGATGCAAGTAGGGGACAGCAAGGGCACAACTGGGGTGCAATTAGGGCGCAAGTAGGGTGCATGTAGGGTGCAACTAGAGCACAACTAAGGTGCAACTAGAGCAAAAGTAGGACGCATGTAGGGTGCAAACAGGGCACAGCTAGGACGCAAGTAGGGCGCAAGTAGGGCGCAAGTAGGGTGCAAGTAGGATGCAACTTGGATGCAACTAGGATGCAACTAGGGTGCAATTGGGGCGTATCTAGTGTCCAACTGAGGTGCAACAAGGACGCAACTAGGGTGCAACTAGGGCGCAACTAGGACGCATATAGGGCGCAAATAAGACGCAACTATGACACAACTAGGACGCAACTAGGCGTAGCTGGTGTCCTAGTGAGGCGCAACTAGGGCGCAACAAGGGCGCAAGTAGGGTACAAGTAGGGCGCAAGTAAGGCGCAAGCAGGATGCAACTAGGGTGCAATTAGGACATAGCTAGTGTCTAACCGTGGTGCAACTAGGGCGCAACTAGGGTGCAACTAGGGTACAACTAGGGCGCCAGTAGGGTGCAAGTAAGGTGCAAGTAGGGCACAAGTAGGGCGCAAGTAGGGGACAACTAGGGTGCAACTAGGGGGCAACTAGGGTGCAAGTTGGGCACAATTAGGTTGCAAGTAGGGCGCAGGTAGGGCTCAACCAGGACGCAAATAGGGCGCAAATAGGGCGTTAGTAGGGCACAACTAGGGTACAACTAGGGCACACTTAGGATGCAATTAGGGTACAAGTAGGACGCAACCAGGGCGCAACTAAGACACAACAAGGGCGCAAACAAGACGGAAGTAGCGCTCAATTAGGGTGCAACTAGGGCACAAGTATGGCACAAGGCACAACTAGGGCACAACTAGCGCACAACTAGGGCACAAGTAGGACGCAAGTAGGGTGTAAGTAGGGTGTAACTAGGGTATAACTAGGACACAAGTAGGGCGCAAGTAGGATGCAAGTAGGGTGCAACTATGGTGCAAGAAGGGTTCAAATAGGGCGCAAGTAGGACGCAAGTAGGGCGTAACTAGGGCACAACTAGGACGCAAGTAAGACACAAGTAAGGTGTAACTAGGGCAAAACTAGGGCGTAACTAGGGTGCAACTAGGGTGCAAATAGGGCGCAAGTAGGGTACTAGTAGGGCGCAAATAGAGCACAACTAGGACGCAGCTATGGCACAACAAGGGCGTAGATATTGCCTAACTAAAACGCAACTAAGGTGCAACTATGGTGCAAGCCGGGCGCAACTAGGGCGCAAGTATGGCATAAGTAGGGTGCAAGTAGGGTGCAAGTAGGATGCAACTAGGGTGCAACTAGGGTGCAACTAGGGTGCAACTAGGGCGTAGGTAGTGCCCAATTGAGGCACAACTAGGGCGCAGCTAGGGCACAAAGTAGGATGCAACTAGGAAGTCAGTAGGAAGCAACTAGGACACCACTAGGGTGCAACTAGGGTGCAACTAAGGAGCAAGTAAAACAAAACTAGGGTGCGACTAGGGCACAACTAGGGCGTAATCAGGGTACAAGTATGGAGCAATCAGGATGCAAAAAGGGCACCAATAGGACGTAAGTAGGATGCGAGTATGGCGCAAGTAGGGCGCAAGTAGGATGCAACTAGTCAAGCGCAACTAAGGTGCAAGGAGGGCGCAACTAGGACGCAAGTAGGATGCAAGTAGGGCGCAACTAGAGTGCAACAAAGGCCCAACTAGGGCGCAGGTAGGGCAGTGCTAATGCGCATTTGAGGCGCAACTAGGGCGTAAATAGGGCACAAGTAGGGCGCAAGTAGGATGTAAGTCAGGAACCAGCTCATAATTAGGGCGCAGTTAGGGTGCAAGTTGGACGCAAGTAGGGTGCAAGTAGGACACAACTAGGACACAACTAGGATGTAACTAGGGTGCCAGTAGGGTGCAAGTAGGACGCAAGTAAGGCACAACTAGAGCACAACTAGAGTACAACTATGGCGCAAGTAGGATGTAAATAGGATGCAAGTAGGGCGCAACTAGGGCGCCACTTGGGTGCAAGTAGGGTGGAAGTAGAGCGCAACTAGGGCACAACTAGGATGCAACTAGGGTGCAACTAGGACAAAACAAGGACGCAAGTAGGGTGTAGCTAGTGTCTACCTGAGGTGCAACTAGTTCGCAACTAGGGTGCAACTAGGGTGCAAGCAGGGCGTATGTAGGGTACAAGTAGGGCACAACTAGGGCACAACTAGGGCGTAACTATGCATAGCAAGTAACCAAGTGAGGTGTAACTAGGGCGCAACTAGGGCGTAACTATGACGTAACTAGGGCCCAACTAGGGCGTAACTAGGGCGAAATTGGGGCACAAATAGGGTGCAAGTAGGGCGCAAGTAGGATGCAAGTAAGACGCAACTAGGACGCAACTAGGGCGTAGTTAGAACCCAACCAAGGCGCAACTAGGGCGCAACTAGGATGCAACTAGGACATAACTAGGATGCAAGTAGGGCGCAATTAGGGCGTAAGTAGGGTACAAGTGGGGCGCAAGTAGGATGCAAGTTGGGGGAAACCAGGGTGCAACTAGGACGCAATTTGGGCGCGACTAGGGTGCGAGTAGGGCACAACTAGGGTGCAAGAAGGGCACAACTATGACGTAACTAGGGCGCAATTAGGGCGCAACTAAGGTGCAAGTAGAGGGCAAGTAAGACGCAACTAGGGTGCAAGAAGGGCGCAACTAGGAAGCAAGTTGGACGCAAGTAGGGTGTAAGTAACGCGCAACTAGGGCGCAACTAGGACGGAACTAGGGCAGAAGTAGGACGCAAGTAGGACACAAGTAGGGCACAACTAGGGTGCAATTAGGACACAACTAGGGTGCAAGAAGGACGCAAGTAGGACGCAACTTGGGTGCAACTAGGGTGCAACTAGAGCACAAGTACGACGCAAGTAGGGCATAACTAGGGCGCAACTAGGGTGCAAATAGGGCGCAGTTAGGGGACAACTGAGGTGTAACTAGGGCGTAACTAGGGCACAACTAGTGTACAAGTAGGACGCAAATAGGGTGCTAGTAGGGCACAACTAGGGCGCAACTAGAACGCTAATACGGCGTAGCTAGTGCCCAACTGAGGCGTACCTAGGGCGCATCTAGGGCGCAAGTCAGGCCCAACTAGGGCACAAGTACGGCGCAACTAGGGTGCAAGTAGGGCACAAGTAGGGCGCAACCAGTGCACAACTAGGGCTGAAGTAGGACGCAAGTAGGGCATAGGTAGTGCCCAACTTAGGCACAACTAGGGCACAACCAGGGCACAACCAGGGCACAAGTACCCTACTGATCCTTAAATTCGATATCAATGATCTTGGTACTGGTTGAAGTTCGTGGAAAATGGCCTTTCACCAAAATTGAAAGTACCACCCGAATGATTCAAAAAATCATTCAACAAATTTAACGATCTACCCATATGTTTTATTTGTTCTATGCCGGGGTTCGTGGACCATTGCTTCTTGCATGTTTTTGTTTGTGTACATAAATCATATGAGGGGCCATGTTCAAACATAGTGTGCGACATCTGTCGTGCGTGTGCCCACAACGTTCGGTCGGAACCGTCCAGCCTCACATCAAATCACGAGGAAATGACTAGTCACTTGACCAGCCAAGTGACCAGTCACACGGAACCGAGCAGCCGGAAGCGCAGATCAGTCGAGCGTTGAATTCTGATGTTCAAGTATTCGGAGAGTGACAGGCTTTCGTTGAAAGAAAAAACTAAATTGCCCCGATCGTCGAATTCAACGAACTATCTCCCTATTCTTGACGAGTTTAAGCATATACCCTAGATAATTCAAGAAGGGCAGAATGTTTGTCGAATTAACTATGGAACAGGTTAGTCATCGAATTTGATGATCACTAGGGTAGGGCAAAACTAGGGCTTAAGTAGGGCACAACAAGGACAGAACTAGGGCGCAACTAGGACACAACTAATGCGCAAGTAGGGCAAAAGTAGGGCGCAACTAGGTGTAACTAGTGTGTAACTAGTGACAATCAGGGTGCAAGGAGGCAGCAATGAGGGCGCAACAAGGGCACCACTAGGACGCAACTAGGGTGCGAGTAGGGTGCAAATAGGGCGCAAGTACAGTGCAACTAGTGGACCACAACTAGGGCGCAAGTAGGGCACAACTAGGATGCAAGTAGGTCGTAAATAGGACGCAACTAGGGCGCAACTAGGTCCCAACTAGGGTGCAACTAGGGCAGTAGCTAGAGTCCATTTGAGGCGCAACTACTAGATCGCAAGTTAGACGCAACTAGGATGTAAGTAGGGAACAACTAGGGCATAACTAGAGCGCAACTAGGGTGCAAGTAGGATGCAAGTAGGGCGCAAGTAGGGAACAACTAGGGGTCAACTAGGACGCAACTAGGGTGCAAGTAGGGCGTAAATAGGACGCAAGTAGGGTACAACTAGAACACAACTAGGGTTCAACTAGGGCGTAAGTAGGACGTAAACATGATGCAAGTAGGGCGCAACTAGGGTGCCACTAGGACGCAAGTATGACGGAAGTGAGGCGCAACTAGGCCGCAACTAGGGTGTAACTAGCGTGCCACTAGGACGCAACTAGGACACAACTAGGGCGTAGCTAGGGTGTAGCTAGTGCCGATCTGAGGCGCAACTAGGGCGTAAGTAGGGTGTAAGTAGGTAAAAACTAGGACGTAACTCAGGCACAACTAGGGTGCAAGTAGAACGCAAGTAGGGTGCAAGTAGGACAAAACTAGGGCATAGCTAGGACGCAAGTAGGGCGCAAGTAGGGCGCAAGTAGGACGCAAATAGGGCACAACTAGAGTGTAACTAGGGGGCAACTAGGGCGCAAGTAGGACGTAAATAGGATGCAAAAAGGGCGCAACTAGGGCACCACTACGGCGCAAGTAGGGCGGAAGTAGGGCGCAACTAGGGCGGAACTAGGGTGCAACTAGCGTGCAACTAGGGCGCAACTAGGACACAACTAGGGCGTAGCTAGGCCGTAGCTAGTACCGAACTGAGGCGCAACTAGGACACAACTAGGGCGCAACTAGGGCGCAACTAGGGCGCAACTAGGGCGCAACTAGGGCGCAAGTAGGGCGCAACTAGGGCGTAAGTAGGGCACAAGTGGGGCGTAACTAGGGCGCAACTAGGACGCAACTAGGCGTAGCTAGTGCTCAAGTGAGGCGCAACTAGGGCGTAACTAGGGCGCAACTAGGATGCAACTAGGGCACAACTAGGGCATAACCAGGACAAAATGAGGATGCAAGTAGGACGCAAGTAGGGCGCAAGTAGGGTGCAAGTAGGGCGCAAATAGGACGCAACTAGGGCGTAGCTAGTGCCCAACTAAGGCGCAACTAGGACTCAATTAGGACGCAACTAGGGCGTAACTAGGGTACAAGTAGGGTGCAAGTGGGACACAACTAGGGTGCAACTCGGGCGTGACTAGGACGCAAGTAGGACGCAAGCAGGGCGCAATTAGGACATTACTAGGGTGCAACTAGAGTGCAACTAAAGCACAAGTAGGGCGCAAGTAGGACGCAACTAGGGTCCAGCTAGGGCAAAATCAGGGCGTAGCTAGTGTCGAATTGAGGTGTAACTAGGACGCAACTTGGACGCAAGTAGGGCGCAAGTAGGACGCAAGTAGGGTGCAAGTAGGGCGCAAGTAGGATGCAGCTAGGGTGCAACTAGGGTACAAGTAGGGCGCAAGTAGGGCTCAAGTAGGACACAACTAGTGCGCAACTAGGGCACAACTAGGACGCAAGTATGGCCTAAGTAGGGCATAACTAGGGTGCATCTTGGACGCAACTAGGACGCAAGTAAGGCGTAACTAGGACCCAAATAGGGCACAAACAGGATGCAACTAGGACGCATATAGGGCACAATTAGGGCGGAACAATAGCGCAACTAAGACGCAACAAGGATACAGCTAGGGCGCAACTAGGACACAAGTAGGGCGCAAGTAGGACGCAAGCAGGGCGCAAGTAGGTACAACTAGGGTGCATCTAGGGTGTAGCTAGTGTCCAACCAAGGCACAACTAGGGTGCAACTATGGTGCAACTAGGGTGCAACTAGGGCACAAGTAGGGTGTTACTAGGGTGCTAGTAGGGCACAAGTAAGGCGCAAGTAGGACGTAAGTAGGGGGCAACTAGGGCGCAACTAGGTCCCAACTAGAGCTCTAGTGGGTGTACAGGCACCCTCAAGGATTAGTAGGGGGCAACTAGAGCTCTAGTGCCTAGCTCTCAGTAATACACGCTACCAAGGTTTGGGCAGCCAATAGACACCAATGGTGAAGAGTGTGGAGCACAAGGATCAAGGGCAAGAGTGGGCAGAACACGTCGCATTCAGTAGATGTGAATCGAAACACGTTTTTGTTACTTAGCATAGTGAGATTACATTAGATTCTTATAGCGTGTGATCTTAGCTTTCCAACGCATCCAAGCACGCCCAAATCGGAGCAGTAGAGCCCCTGCTACGGTTGTCGAAGTAACCCTTGGTGGAGCCGAGCCGCCCACCATGCCCACGAACGGGAGTGACGGGAGGCGCTTCGACGGTGGCCTGTCGAAGTGCCCTTCCTGTCATTCCAACGTGGGGAGGGGCTTGCCTTGATCCAGGGGACCATCCACATTCATTCCTTCATGGCCCATGTGCCTTTGGAGCTCATTGGAGACGAACTAGGATCACTGGCGGTGGACTATCCCGCCACCTATGGCAGGTACCAGATTCCACACGCCCAACACCCAAACCTCGGGCTAGGCTAACTTTATGAATACTCACTCAAATCGAGCGATTCAAAGCTCGATCCTACATGGAAAAATCCAAGGAATCAAAAATCTAAAGTCAGATTAGGTGTTTGACCACTGAGGAGTGGTCAAACCAGGGAGTACGATCAACGGCACTCATGGCAAGGGGCACATCATGTCAACAATCTCCCCCTTGCACCGCAGCCTTGATGCCCTGTCCTTGGAACCTGTAGCATTTTAAACTTCACAGCGCAGACCAAGCTCCATGCGGCTTGCGTCGTGCCTGTCCTTGGACTGTGCCTTGGTCATGGCATCGGCGAGCATGCGCTTAGTGCCACAATGCACAATAGCTGCATCTCCGTTCGCCACCAAGTCCCGCGCGTAGTGATGACGGATCTCGATGTGCTTGGTCCTCCTGTGCAGCACCGGGTTCTGGGTCAGACTGATGGCACTTATGTTGTCCACATTGAGTATTGTTGGATTCCTTTGCGGCACACCGATCTCCTTTAGCAGCCGCCGCAGCCACACCGCCTCCTTTGCGGCTTCCGCGAGCGCGATGTACTCCGCTTCGGTGCTGGACAGTGCAACACAGTCCTGCTTCCTGCTTGCCCATGAAACTGCTACACCACCAAGCACAAACACGTATCCCGACATTGATTTTCTGTCATCCACATCACCAGCCCAGTCGGCATCGGAGTAGCCGACCAACTCGAGGGAGTCATCACACACTCCCCCTCCAAACACGAGCTGCGACTGTTTTGTCGCCTTGAGATAGCGGAGGATCCGCTTCACCGCTGGCCAATGCAGCGGCCCGGGGTCAGCAATATAGCGGCTCACTTGGCCCTCAGCAAAGGCCAGGTCGAGCCGCGTTGCCACCATGGCGTACATGATGCTCCCCACTGCGGACTGGTATGGCACACCTACCATTTCCTCCTTTTCCTCATCCGTGCTCGGCCCCATGCTCGAGCTTAGCTCACACGTGGTGGTCATGGGTGTGCCAATGGGGTTGCACTCCTCCATGTTGTAGTGGCGGAGCACCTCTTGCACGTACTTTCCCTGCCCCATCTGGAGCGTGCGTGCTTTGCAGTCCCTCTTGATGGCGACGCCGAGGTAGTACTCGAGCTCGCCCATGTCGGTCATTTTGAACCGACCGCCGAGTTGCCGCTTCAGGTTCACCAATTCCTTCATGTCCGATGACACGAGGATGAGATCATCCACGTAGAGGACCATGATCTGGTGCAACCCTGGCTGCTTTCGTACATACACGCTTTGATCCGCCTCGCAGCGCTTGAAGCCAAGCTCGGCCATGAAGCCGTCCATTTTCAGGTACCACATGAGTGGCGCTTGCTTGAGCCCGTAGAGCGCCTTGCGAAGCTGGCACACCTTCCCTGGCGGTGCGTCCACCCCCTCCGGCACCTCCATAAAGACCTCCTTGTCCAGGTCGCCGTTGAGAAACGCGGTTTTCATGTCCATTTGGTGGACTTCGTAGTCGCGCGCCGCCGCCACTGAGAGGATGGAACGGATGGAGGCGAACTTCGCCACCGGTGCAAAGGTTTCGTCGTAGTGTTCTCCTTTTCGCTGGGCGTACCCCTTTGCGACCAGCTTCGCCTTGTACCGCTCCACCTTCCCCTCCTTGGTGAGTTTCTTCTTGAAGATCCACTTGGAGCCGATGATTTTTGCGCCCTCCGGCCTATCAATCAGCTGCCAGGTACCGTTCTCTTCGTGGGAGGCAAGCTCAGATTTTATGGCTCCCTCCCACTCAGCCCCATCCTTCTGCTGCAACGCCTCCTTGACGGTCTCGGGCTCCTCTTGCATAAAGAACGCTCGAGCAAACCCAGTCCAGGTGCCCTGCGAGGCATCGTACCGTTTTGCCGTCCTTCTTGTGCGTCCGCTTCTCCGGGGCTGCTGCTGTTGAGGCTGCTGCTGCTGCTGCAGCAGCTGCTGCTGCTGCTGCTGCTTCCCTCTCGCGGCGCCACTTGCACCGCTGACCTGCTCCCCCTCTCTCGGGGACTGTGGAGATGCGGGCTCACTCCCCGCCTTCTCGTTCAGCTCCATTGCTGCCGGCGCTTCGGACTCATCGTCCGACTCGGCTGAATGCAAATCAGCCGCTCCCCCATCCCCCGGATGGTTGTCTTCGGTTAGAGCCGCTTGGACGTCACCCTCTTTTGCGTCCTCCGGCGTCTCCCCCTCGAGGAGTGGCAGCCACTCCCCACGCTTGGAGAGACCCGCGTCCTTGTCCGTCCAACGACTCTCCTCATCAAACATGACGTCGTGACTCTTCACGATCTGCTGCCTCTGCGGGTTGAAGAGCCGGTACGCCTTGCTCCCGCTCTCGTACCCGACGAAGATGCACCGGCAAGTCCGCGGGTCCAGCTTGCCCCGCCCCTCCCGTGCCTGCACAACCGCATGTGCAACGCAACCAAACGTGCGAAGATGTACCACGGTTTGCTTCCTCCCGCTCCACACTTCTTGTGGCGTCTTCCACACCTTGGACTCCACGTCTTTTAGCGGCTTCGTCGACGTCAGGTTCATGATGTACGCCGCTGTCCGTGCCGCCTCGCCCCAGTACCGCTGCACGAGGCTGGCATCACTCAACATGGACCGGACCATGTTGAGGATGGTGCGGTTTGCCTTTGCGGCAACGCCGATCTGCTGCGGAGAGTGTGGCGTAGTTTTCTGCCACGCGATCCCCTTGCTCTTCATCCATGCCGAGCAGCCCTCGTACTCGCCACCGTTGTCGCTCCGGAACGCCCTCACCTTCTACTCCGTTTGCTGCTCCACAGCCGCCACAAATTCCTGCATGCATGACAAGACATCGCTCTTCCTCTTGATGATGTAGAGGTAGAGCTTGCGGCTGTGGTCATCGATGAAGGTGACGAAGTAGCACGCCCCACCAATGGAGGGCTCAAACGGTCCACACACATCTGTTTGCACCACCTTCAACTTCGTCGATGCACGCGTCCCTTTGCCATCAAACGGCTGCCGTGTCGCCTTGCCCACCACGCATGGCTCGCACACGGCATTCTTGGCTGCATCTGGGCCCTTGACCTCAAGGCCCTGCACCACTTCCTTCTTTGCCATGTCCCTCACAGTTGAGGGAGCGATGTGACATAGGCGACGGTGCCACAGGTCCAGATTTCCTTCATCCTTCGTCACGAGGTTGACGGCGTCAGTCCTTACCGCATCGGCAAGGACCTTGGTGTGAAGAAGGTACAGGTCCTCCTCCCNTCAAACGGCTGCCGTGTCGCCTTGCCCACCACGCATGGCTCGCACACGGCATTCTTGGCTGCATCTGGGCCCTTGACCTCAAGGCCCTGCACCACTTCCTTCTTTGCCATGTCCCTCACAGTTGAGGGAGCGATGTGACATAGGCGACGGTGCCACAGGTCCAGATTTCCTTCATCCTTCGTCACGAGGTTGACGGCGTCAGTCCTTACCGCATCGGCAAGGACCTTGGTGTGAAGAAGGTACAGGTCCTCCTCCCTCTTGCCACGTGCAATCACCTCGCCATCCCCCTCCTTCCGGATGATAGCCTCCTTCTTGTTGAAGAGTGCCTCGAGCCCCTTGTCGGTAAGGCGGCTCACTGACAGCAGATTTGGTCCAAAGTTGGGCATGTGAAGCACGTCGTAAATGGTGCACGGCATGACTTTCCTGTTCACCACCGACTCAATGCGAACATTCCCTTCGCCCGCGGCCAACTCTGTTTTGCCGTTGGCCACTCTCATGCGCCGCTCGGTGGCGCTGTAGGTGACGAATGCCGCCCGGTTGCATTGTGTGTGGTGGCCTGATCCGGAGTCGATCACAGTGACTTCCGGATCTGTCAAGTCCGTAGACTCCCTGTCCATCATGGCTTGGGTGTCCTTCTTCCCGCCCTTCCTGGGTTGGTCCGACTTCTTGTTGGGGCAATCACGTGCATAGTGGCCCTGTTTACCACAATTGTAGCACTCCCCTTTGTTCTCACCTTTCTTGGTGCCCTGCTTGGCACCCTTCCCCTTCTTGCCTCCCCCTCCACCTTGAGGGTGGACGGCATAGGCGAAACTTGATGTTGCCCCGCTCTCTCTCCCACCACGCTGCATCCATTCATTGCGGACGTACTCAGCCACCATCGGGTACTTCAGCTCATCGGCGGACCAGCCGCCTACGACGGTGATCATGGGACTCCAACTGTCCGGCAAGGCCAGGAGGAGGATCATGGCTTGCAGCTGAGGGTCAACCTTCCATCCAGTGGCTACGCACTCGGCAGTAAGGGACTCAATCTGCTGCAGGATCTCCATGATGTCGTCGCCTTCGTTGGCTCGGAGGGTGACGAGCCTCTTGAAGACAAAGAGCTGGTTAGCAAGGTTGGTGGACTGGTTGATGGTGCAGAGTTTCTTCCAAGCCTCCGCGGCCTCCGTGCATCCTTGAATCAGTGCGCGCTGCGGCAGAGTAAGCGCTAACACCAACAGTGCAAGCGCCTTCTTGTTGGGCTTCTTGTACTTGTCCACTTCCTCCGGCATCGCGGTATCTGGAGGCGCGGTCTCTTCACAGTTGACCAGCTCAAGCAGGCCCTTGTCATCGAGGTAGACCTCAAATTGCCACCTCCACAAGGGGAAGCCGTTCCCATCGAACTTGGAGACGGCGCCGATGCTCTCTTGCTCGGTCATTGCCATGGCGCGCGGCGGTAGCGTGAAGCTTGAAGAGCTAGGGTCCGTCTAGGCACATGGGCCCATAACCCTTTTTTGGCTCTAGTGGGTGTGGAGGCACCCTCAAGGATGCCTAGCTCTCAGTAATACACGCTACCAAGGTTTGGGCAGCCAATAGACACCAATGGTGAAGAGTGTGGAGCACAAGGATCAAGGGCAAGAGTGGGCAGAACACGTTTTTGTTACTTCGCATAGTAAGATTACATCAGATTCTTATAGCGTGTGATCTTAGCTTTCCAACGCATCCAAACACGCCCAAATCGGAGCAGTAGAGCCCCTGCTACGGCCGTCAAAGCAACCCTTGGTGGAGCCGAGCCGCCCACCATGCCCACGAACGGGAGTGAAGGGAGGCGCTTCGATGGTGGCCTGTCGAAGCGCCCTTTCTGTCATTCCAACATGGGGAGGGGCTTGCCTTGGTCCAGGGGACCATCCACTTTCATTCCTTCATGGCCCATGTGCCTTTGGAGCTCATTGGAGACGAACTAGCATCACTGGCGGTGGATTATCCCGCCACCTATGGCAGGTACCAGATTCCACACGCCTAACACCCGAACTTTGGGCTAGGCTAACTTTCTGAATACTCACTCAAATTGAGCGATTCAAAGCTCGATCCTGCATGGAAAAATCCAAGGAATCAAAATGGAAAGTCAGATCAGGTGTTCGACCACTGAGGAGTGGTCGAACCAGGGAGTACGATCAACAGCAATCATGGCAAGGGGCACACCATGTCAACAGTGGGGTGTTACTAGGGTGCTAGTAGGGCACAAGTAAGGCGCAAGTAGGACGTAAGTAGGGGGTAACTAGGGTGCAACTAGGTCCCAACTAGGGCACAACTAGGGCAGTAGCTAGAGTCCATTTGAGGCGCAACTACTAGAGCGCAAGTTGAAACAACTAGGATGTGAGGAGAGAACAACTAGGGCATAACTAGAGTGCAACTAGGGTGCAGGTAGGACGCAAGTAGGGCGCAAGTAGGGAACAACTAGGGATCAACTAGGACGCAACTACGGTGCAAGTAGGGCGTAAACAGGACGCAAGTAGGGTACAACTAGAGTACAACTAGGGTCCAACTAGGGCGTAAGTAGGACATAAACAGGATGCAAGTAGGGTGCAACTAGGGTGCCACTAGGGCGCAAGTAGGTCGGAAGTAGGGCGCAACTAGGTCGCAACTAGGGTGTAACTAGCGTGCAACTAGGACGCAACTAGGACACAACTAGGGCGCAGCTAGGGTGTAGCTAGTGTCCAACTGAGGCGCAACTAGGGCGTAAGTAGGGTGTAAGTAGGTAAAAACTAGGACGTAACTCAGGCGCAACTAGGGTGCAAGTAGGACACAAGTAGGGTGCAAGTAGGACAAAACTAGGGCATAGCTAGGACGCAACTAGGGCGCAAGTAGGACGCAAGTAGGACGCAAACAGGGCACAACTAGAGTGCAACTAGGGTGCAACTAGGGCACAAGTAGGACGTAAATAGGATGCAAGAAGGGCGCAACTAGGGCACCACTATGGCGCAAGTAGAGTGGAAGTAGGGTGCAACTAGGGCGGAACTAGGATGCAACTAGCGTGCAACTAGGGCGCAACTAGGACACAACTAGGGCGTAGCTAGGCCGTAGCTAGTGCCCAACTGAGGTGCAACTAGGGCACAACTAGGGCGCAACTAGGGCGCAACTAGGGCGCAACTAGGGCGCAACTAGGGCGTAAGAAGGGCACAAGTAGGGCGTAACTAGGGCGCAACTAGGACGCAACTAGGCGTAGCTAGTGCCCAAGTGAGGCGCAACTAGGGCGTAACTAGGGCACAACTAGGACGCAACTAGGGCACAGCTAGGGCATAACCAGGGCAAAATTAGGGCGCAAGTAGGACGCAAGTAGGGCGCAAGTAGGGTGCAAGTAGGATGCAAATAGGACGCAACTAGGGCGTAGCTAGTGCCCAAGTAAGGCGCAACTAGGACTCAACTAGGACGTAACTAGGGCGCAACTAGGGTACAAGAAGGGTGCAAGTGGGGCACAACTAGGGTGTAATTCGGGCGTGACTAGGACGCAAGTAGGGCGCAAGTAGGGTGCAATTAGGATACAATTACGGTGCAACTAGAGCGCAACTAAAGCACAAGTAGGGCACAAGTAGGACGCAACTAGGGCGCAGCTAGGGCAAAATCAGGACGTGGCTAGTGTCGAATTGAGGTGTAACCAGGACGCAACTTGGACGCAAGTAGGGCGCAAGTAGGACGCAAGTAGGGTGCAAGTAGGGCCCAAGTAGGATGCAGATAGGGTGCAACTAGGGTACAAGTAGGGCGCAAGTAGGGCTCAAGTAGGACACAACTAGTGCGCAACTAGGGCACAACTAGGACGCAAGTATGGCCTAAGTAGGGTATAACTAGGGTGCAACTTGGGCGCAACTAGGAAGCAAGTAAGGCGCAACTAGGACCCAAATAGGGCATAAATAGAACGAAACTAGGACGCAAATAGGACACAAGTATGGCGCAACTACGGCACAACCACAACGCAACTAGGATACAGCTAGCGCGCAACTAGGACGCAAGTAGGGTGCAAGTAGGACACAAGTAGGGTGCAAGTAGGTACAACTAGGGTGCATCTAGGGCGTAGCTAGTGTCCAACTGAGGCGTAACTAGGGTGCAACTATGGTGTAACTAGGGTGCAACTAGGGCGCAAGCAGGGTGTTACTAGAGTGCCAGTAGGGCACAAGTAAGGTGCAAGTTGGACGTAAGTAGGGGTCAACTAGGGCGCAACTAGGACGCAAGTTGGGCGCAACTAGTGTGCAAGTTATGGCACAAATAGGGCTCAACTAGGATGCAATGAGGATAAAACTAAGGCGCAAGTAGGGCGCAACTACAATGCAACCAGGATGCAACTAGGGTGAAACTAGGGCGCGACTAGGACGCAAGTAGGGCACAAGTAGGACGCAAGTAGGGCACAAGTAGGGTGCAACTAGGGTGCAACTAGGGCGTAGCTAGTGTTAAACGGAGGTGCAACTAGGGTGCAACTAGGGCGCAACTAGGGTACAACTAGGGTGCAACTAGGGTGCAACTATGGTGATTGTAGTGCACAAGTAAGGCGCAAGTAGGACGCAAGTAGGGGGCAACTAGGGCGCAACTGGGACGCAAGTTGGGCGTAACTAGGTTGCAAGTAGGGCGCAAGTAGGACTCAACTAGGATGCAATTAGGACACAACCTGGGTGCAAGTAGGGCGTAACTAGGGCACAACTAGGACGCAACTAGGGTGCAAGTAGGGCGCAATTAGGACACAAATAGGACGCAACTAGGAAACAACAAGCACGCAAGTAGGGTGCAACTAGGGCGTAAATAGGGCACAACTAGGGCGTGACTAGGACGCAAGTAGGACGCAAGTAGAGTGCAACTAGGGCATAACTAGGGCGTAACTAGGATGCAACTAGGGTACACGTAGGGTGCAAGTAGGGCGCTAGTAGGGTGCATCTAGGACACAACTAGGGCGCAATAAGGGCGTAGGTAGTGTCCAACTGAGGCGCAACTTGGGCGCAAGTCAGGCACAACTAGGGCACAAGTAGGGTGCAACTAGGGCATAAGTAGGGCACAAATAGGGCGCAACGAGGACAAAACTAGGGCGCAACTAGGGTGCAACTAGGGCGCAACTAGGTTGTAGGTAGTGTCCAACTGAGGTAAAACTAGGGTGCAACTAGGGCGCAACTAGGGCACAAGTAGGATGCAACTAGGGCATAAGTAAAGCGCTACTAAGACAAAACTAGGGTGCAACTAAGGCGCAATGAGGGTGTAAGTAGGGTGCAAGTAGGGCGCAATTAGGGTGAACAAGAGCGCCAAAGGATGCAACTAGGGCGAAAGTAGGGCATAGGTAGGACACAAGTAGTCTGCAACTAGTCGGACACAAATAGGGCGCAAGTAGGACGCAACTAGGACGTAAGTAGGGCATAAGTAAGGCACAACTAGGGCACAACTAGGGCCCAACAAAGGTACAACTAGGACAGTAGCTAGTGCCCAACTGAGGTGCAACTAGGTTGCCACTACGTCGCAAGTAGGACGCAACTAGGGTGCAACTAGGAAACAACTAGGGTGCAACTAGGGTGTAATTAGGGTGCAAGTAGGGCACAAGTAGTTCGCAACTAGGGTACAATCACGACAAAACTAGGGTGCAAGTAGGGCGCAAGTAGGAAACAAGTACAGTACAACTAGAGCGCAACTGGCGTGCAACCAGGGCACAAGTAGGATGCAAGTAGGGCGCAAGTAGGGCACAACTAGGACGCCACTAGGGTGCAAGTAGGGAGGAAGTAGTGCAAAACTAGGGCACAACAAGGGCGTAACTAGGGCACAACTACAGTACAATTAGGACGCAACTGGGGCACAACTAGGGTGTAGCTTGTGTCCAAGTGAGGGGCAACTAGGGCGCAACTAGGGCGCAACTAGGACGCAACTAGGGTGCAACTAGGACATAAGTAGGGCACAAGTAGGATGCAACTAGGGTGCAACTAGGGCGCAACTAGGCGTAGCTAGCACAAAACTGAGGCGCAACTAAGGCGTAACTAGGGCACAATTAGGGCGCAACTAGGGCGCAACAAGGGTGCGACTAGGACAAAACTAGGGCACAACTAGGGTGCAACTCGGGCGCAAGTAGGGTGCAACTAGGGTGCAACTTGGGTGCAACTAGGGCGCAACTAGGGCGCAAGTAGGGTGCAAGTAGGGTGTAACTAGGACGCAACCAGGATTTAACTAGGGTGCAACTAGGACATAGCTAGAACCCAACTGAGGCGCAACTAGGGCGCAACTAGGGCGCAAGTAGGGCATAACCAGGGTGTAAGAAGGGCGCAACTATGATGCAACTAGGGCACAACTAGGGGGCAACTAGGGCGCAACTAGGGTACAAGTAGGGCGCAACTAGGGTGCAACTAGGGCGCAACTAGGACGCAAGTAGGACACAATTAGGGTACAACTAGGGCCCAACTATGGCGCAACTAGGACGCAAGTAGGGCGCAAATATGGTGCAAGTAGGGTGTAAAAAGGACACAACTAGGGCGGAACTAGGGCGCAAGTGGAGCGCACGTAGGACGCAGCTATCAAGATATTGGAGTAAGCGGAGATAGCAACGGCAGAAGCAGACAGAGGTAAACCGTCATGCACAGACGGATTGGCAAGGTAATGGCAGCAGGAAGGTGTGAGTCATTGCGAGGAGTTAGTCGCAGAGGGTTAATGAGAAGCAATGTGCTGAGTGTAGGTGCGAGGTAGACATTGGGCCAATGAGAAAGTCAAGGTGAAACGGAAGTGATGTGTTTGGTGGCAGTTGAGCAAGGAGTTGAGCGATGCAGCGAGAGGGCACGAATGGAGAGTGGATGGCGAGATCAGAGTGAGCGAAGAGCGAGCAGAGCGAAGACATGGCGGTGAAGCCGCTGAACCAAAGGCGAACAAGATGAGCGGAACTGTTCTGGGTTAACTTTGAGGGAATGAACATCCTCGGTAATGTATCCCAAAACCGGACAAAAGCAGAGCAACAGCTTCTTTTTTGTTAGCCAGATGCGGTTGCGACATGGTTGCAGTCTTTAGGGGCGGCTCGCCTCTGGGGCCTCGATCGTGACCGACAATCCGTCTGCGAGGTGGTTCTTGTTAGTTTGGTACGGAACGTGAACCTTATCTAGAGCTCGGATTAAGGAGGGACTATGTCAGTGTTGAATTCAATATTCCGAAAGTCCTCCTGAAGTCAACATTGGAGAGGATGTGGTACACAGGTCAAATACAGAGATCGCCAGGTCTCTGAGAATCCTTCTTGTGGTTGCGGAATGAGTGGGTGAAGAGAGTGATGGGTGGTGAGGATGAGCGCCTCCTTCGGGAGTGCTTCTACTCAGTCCGTACCAAGAAGGGATATGGAGTTCAGGAGACCAAGGAGCACCTGTCGGAGATTGAACGTGGGGGATTGGGGTCTCCCCAGATTGAGTAGCAGCTCAAACCTCCATTGTATGGTAGTTTGTGGAACCATCTCTTTTCCTGTGCAGTTGGGGGCAATCGCGCATGCACTCTGGAAGATGAGTAACAACATGAATTCGTGTCCTGCTAGGTGTTGAACAGTCAATGAAGTAGATTGGTTTCATTGATGGTCGGACACGAAGAAGGGCAGTGGCTGTGTTGTTGCTCATAGTCTGCTCTAGTGTAGTGAGTGCCGAGAGGAACCGTTGATTCATCAAGGCTGTCTGTCGAGGTAGCCTTCATGAGGATGTTGTTCCAAGGAGATACTGCCGATAGGTCATTCTCCTTGGTATGATCCCTTAGAAGGGTAATGATGGGGATGATGGAGATGCTGATGGTGCTAAATACTGGGGACGTAGGAGTGGAGGACGCTGCCACGACGCCACAATCAAAGAGGCCTCTGCTATAGCAACCTCTGTGAGTCCAGGGGAAGTGTAGGGAAGCGCAGGGATTGAGACAGTCAGGTCGACGGATACAACGGCTTGTGCCACCGGTTAGCTTGATCAAGCAGGGAGACAGGTGGTGTCCATTTCTAGTGGCATTTGTGACTGTGCCTTTATTGACTGGATTTGGCCATGAATGCAGGTATTGATGGGGAAAGATATGGGTGTTGCACCCTCGTGCGCAAGAAGGAGGCACTCAAGAAGCAGGAGCTTCTACTTTCGCTGGAGGAGTGATGGCTTGTGCCCCAGTTTGCTCGAGCCCAACGAGCAGTATGACTGGTGGTGTCCAATGGTCTGGCGAGAGGGAGACCTGCTGCTGCTGAGAGGTGGCAAGAATGCAGGTTACTGCGAGATTGGTGGTGTTACCGGGTGGATCCTAGTGCCAGCACAAAGGAAGAAGAAAAACAGAGGAGAAAAAGGCGTGGATGCAGAAGCTTGAGTGCAGGGATGGAACCACGTGCACTAGAGTTGAATTGGCGTGGGTGCAGGCCGCCGCGAAGCTGGCGGTTCGGCCGGGCAGCTCCTGGTGCCGAGTGGAGGATGAGGATGGCTGATGCGGAATGGTACTGGAATGGGCACAGGGATGAACCTCGTGCGCTGCGTATGTAGGGGCGGAGAGATGCGGCAAGGGGAAGGCTTGAGAGAACGCGCCGTGAAAAATCTGCTGTCGTCGTGGGTGCAGGCTGCTACGAAGACGGTAGCTAGCTCGTGCGGATCCGTGTGCTGGCCATAGATGCTGATGATTTCTGATGAGGAGGTAGAAGTTGATGAGGGATGATGGACGCAGGGGCGAGCTGCGTGCATTGCAGAAGTTTCGGCGTGGCTGCAGGTCGTCACGCAGCACGCGATGCGACTGGGTGGATCCTTGTGCCGAGCGGAGAATGATGCTGGAAACGGCTGCTGGATGACGATGAGGTGGATGCAGGGGCAAAACCACGTGCGCTGTAGAGGATGATGACGTTGACGCAGATGAGGCTGAGACGAAGGCAAATCGGAGAATGTAAAGTATGCAAGAATTGCTGAGAAGAGTGCTCGGAGCTGAGAAGGAGGGGGCTGGTGAAGATGATAGTGACGATAGGAGGCAAGGAGATGAGGCTGAAGCGGAGGGCGGCAGGAGGATAGTGGAGATGCGAAGTGAGCGGTGGAAGGTGTGGGCGATACAACCAGCTACTCTGTTGTCAGGAGAGTGACGACTTGTTCCCCAGTTGGCTCAACGTATGAGCTGGAAGACTGGTGGTGTCCGATGCCCTGACGGCGAGAGAAAGTCGGTTGCGGCAGAAAAGGCGGGAGATGGGCAGAGACGTCCGTCCGCGATTGTCAGGAGAGTGACGGCTTGTTCCCAAGTTGGCTCCAAACAGGAGCAGGAAGACTGGTGGTGTCCGATGTCCTGACGGCGCACGGCACACTGCTGCTGCTGATGGCGCGAGAAGGTGGTGCGAGAGCGAGACGCGGAAGGTTGATGGCAACGATGATGAGGCTGATGCAGCTGGAGCAGATGATGCAGATGAAGGAGGTGAGAGAGCTTGTAGCGGCTAGCGGACGATGAGAGCACTTGCTCCTGCAAGTGCTCTCATCGTCCGGAGGAAGAGTAGTGGGCGGCAGGAAGCTTTGAGGAAGATGGCGGCAGGCAGCGGCTCGAGAGCTACTGATAGCTGTTCTTCGAATCAGAGTCACTGATTGTTGGCCACGGGCACGGAGTGGGTGTAGGGCTTGATCCGGATGACACGAGGTCGTTCCAGCTTGGGAAGCAATCAGAGTAGTGCTGCTGACGTCGGCTGCTGATAAAGCTGACCGGCGCGAGGCGGCGGTGGCGGCACATGAATGCTGAATAGAGGAGTACAGAGGTTGCGGTAGTAAAGGGACAACTGGATCACAGGGCGTCAGGTGATGTCCCCTGATGCTCTAATACCACGTCAGAAGATTGGAGTGAGCGGAGACAGCAATGGCAGAAGCAGGCAGAGGAAAAACGTCATGCATAGACAGATTGCCAAGATGACAGCAGCAGGAAGGCGTGAATTGTTACGAGGAGTTAGTCGCGGAGGGTTAATGAGAAGCAATGTGCTGAGTGTAGGTGCGAAGTAGACATGGGGCCAGTGAGAGAAAGTCAAGGCGGACGGAAGTGATAAGCTTGGTGGCAGTTGAGCAAGGAGTTGAGCGACAGAGCAAGAGGGCACGCACGGAGAGTGGATGGCGAGATCAGAGTGAGCTAAGAGCGAGCAGAACGAAGACACGGCGGCGAAGCCACGGAACCAAAGGCGAACAGGATGAGCGGAACTGTTCTGGGTTAACTTCGAGGGAATGAACATCCTCGGTAATACATCACAGAACAGGACAAAAGCAGAGCAATAACTTCTTTTCCGTTAGCCGGATGCGGTTGCGACGTGGTCGCAGTTTTTAGGGGCGGCTTGCCTCTGTGTCCTCGATCGTGACCAAGAGGCCATTGGCGAGGTGGTTCTTGTTGGTTTGGTACGGCACCTGAACCTTATTCAGAGGTTGGATTATCCGAGGGATTATGTCAGAGTTGACTTCAGTATTCCGACAGCAACTAACGTACAACTAGGACGTAACTTTGGCGCATGTAGGGCGCAAGTAGGATGTAATTAAGGCGTAACTAGGGCGTAACTAGGGCGCAACTAGGGCAAAAGTAGGGCGCAAGTAGGACGCTAGTAGGGCGTAACTAGGACGCAAATAGGGTGCAACAAGGGCGTAGTTAGAGCCCAACTGAGGCGGAACTAGGGTGCAACTAGGACACAAGTTGGGCGTAACCAGGGTGCAAGTAGGATGCAACTAGGGTGCAAGTAGGGCGCAAGTGAGGCGCAACTAGGATGCAACTAGTGGGCAATTAGGACGTGTGTTGTGTCCAACTGAGGCACAACTACGGCGCAACGAGGGTGCAAGTAGGGCGCGACTAGGACATAAGTAGCGAGCAACTAGGACACAACTAAAGCGCAACTAGCGTGCAACCAAGGCGCAAGTAGGGCGCAACTAGGGTGCAACTAGGACGCAAGTAGGGCGCAAATAGGGTGCAAGTAGGGCGCAATTAGGGAACAACAAGGCCACCACTAGGGTGCAACTAGGGCGGAAGTAGGACGCAAGTAGGGCGCAAGTAGGGTGCTGCTAGTCGATCACAACTAGTGCACAAGAAGGGCGGAACTGGGATGCATGCAGGGCGCAAGTACAGTGCAGCTTGTCAAGCACAACTAGGGCACAAGTAGGGCGGAACTAGGACACAAGTAGGGCACAAGTAGCGTGCAACTAGGGCACAACTAGGGCCCAACTGGGGCGCAAGTAGGGTGCAACTAGGGCACAACTAGGGCCCAACTAGGGCGCAACTAGGACAGTAGCTAGCCTCCAATCGAGGCGCAACTAGGGCGTAACTAGGGTATAAGTAGGACACAACTAGGGTGCAAGTAGGGAACAACCAGGGCGAAACTAGGGCGCAACTAGGGTGCATGTAGGGCGCAAGTAGGGCGCAAGCAGAGAGCAACTAAGGCACAACTAGGAGGCAACAAGGGTGCAAGTAGGGCGCAAGTAGGACGCAAGTAGGGCGTAACTAGACTGCAACTAGGGTGCAACTAGGGCGCAAGTAGGACGTAAGCAGGGTGCAACTATGGCGCAACTAGGGCACAACTAGGACGCGACTATGACGCAACTAGGGTGTAACTAGGGCGTAGCTAGTGTCCAACTGAGGTGCAACTAGGACGTAGCTAGGGCGCACCTTGGACGTAACTAGGACGCAACTAGGGCATAAGTAGGGCACAAGTAGGGCGCAACTAGGGCGCAACAAGGACACAACTAGGCGTAGCTAGTGCCCAAGTGAGGCACAACTAGGTCGTAACTAGAGCGCAACTGGGGCACAACTAGGGCGCAACTAGGGCTCAACTAGGGTGCAATTAGGACGCAAGTAGGGTGTAAGTAGGATGCAAGTAGGGTGCAACTAAGCGCAACTAGGGCCTAGCTCATGTCCAACTGAGGCTCAACCAGGGCGCAACTAAGGCTCAACTAGGGCGCAATTAGGGTGCAAGTAGGGCGCAACTAGGGTGCAAGTAGGGCAGAAGTAGGGCACAAGTAGGACCCAAGCAGGGGGCAACTAGAGCGCAACTTTGGCACAAGTTGGGCGTAACTAGGGTGCATGAAGGGTGCAACTAGGGTGCAACTAGGGCGCAACTAGGGTGTAACTAAAATGCAAGTATGGCGCAAGTAGGGCGTAACTAGGATGCAACTAGGGCGTAACTAGGGCGCAACTAGGACACAAGTAGGGTGCAAGTAGGGCGTAACTAGGGCGTACCTAGAGTGCAAATAGGACGCAAGAAGGGCGCAAGTAGGGCGCAATTAGGATGCAACTAGGGCACAACTAAGGCGCAACTAAGGTGCAACTAGGGCACAACTAGGGCGTAGCTATTGCCCAACTGAGGCACCACTAGGATGCAACTAGGGCGCAAGTAGGACGCAACTAGGGTGCAAGTATGGCACAACAAGGGTACAACTAGGGTGCAACTAGGGTGCAAGTAGGGCGTAAGTAGGGCGCAAGTAGGGCGCAAGTGGGACGCAACTAGGGCGCAACTAGGACGCAACTAAGGCGTAAGTAGGACGCAAGTAGGATGCAAGTAGGCCGCAACTAGGGTACCACTAGGACACAAGTAGTGCGCAAGTAGGAGGCAAGTAGGGCGTAACAAAGGGACAACTAGGG
>SZWC01001444.1:114566-177879 GCA_023375785.1 Penium margaritaceum
CACAACTAGGGCACAACTAGGACGTAACGAGGGTGAAATTAGGGCGCAAGTAGGATGTAAGTAGGGCGCAAGTAGGGCACAAGTAGGGCACAACTAGGACACAACTAGGGCGTAGCTGGTGACCAACTAAGGCGCAACGAGGACGTAACTAGGACGCAACTAGGACGCAACTAGGACGCAACTAGGCTGTAAGTAGGGTGCAATTGGGGCACAACTAGGGTCCAACTAGAGCTTAGCTAGTGCCTGACTGAGGCGTAACTAGGACGCACGCAGGGCGCAAGTAGGGCGCAACTAGGGCCCAACTAGGGCGTAGCTAGTGCTCGACTGAGGGGCAACTCGAACGTAACTTGTGCGCAAGTAGGGCGCAACCAGGGTACAAGTAGGACGCAAATAGGGCGCAATTATGGCGTAACTAGGGTACAACTAGGGCGCAACTAGGGCGCAAGGAGGGTGCAAGTAGAGCACAACTAGGGCACAACTAGGACACAACTAGGGTGAAGGTAGGGCGCATGTAGGGTGCAACTATGGTGCAACTAAGGCGCATCTAGGGCACAACTAGGGCGCAAGTAGGACGCAAGTAGGGTACAGCCAGGGCGCAACTAGGGCGCAACTAGGGCGCAAGTAGGACGCACGTAGGGTGCAAGTAGGGCGCAAGTAGGACGCAACTAGGGCGCAACTAGGGCGCAAGTAGGACGCACGTAGGGTGCAAGTAGGGCGCAAGTAGGACGCAACTAGGGCGCAACTAGGGCGCAAGTAGGACGCACGTAGGGTGCAAGTAGGGCGCAAGTAGGACGCAACTAGGGCGCAACTAGGGCGCAAGTAGGACGCACGTAGGGTGCAAGTAGGGCGCAAGTAGGACGCAACTAGGGCGCAACTAGGGCGCAAGTAGGACGCACGTAGGGTGCAAGTAGGGCGCAAGTAGGACGCAACTAGGGCGCAACTAGGGCGCAAGTAGGACGCACGTAGGGTGCAAGTAGGGCGCAAGTAGGACGCAACTAGGGCGCAACTAGGGCGCAAGTAGGACGCACGTAGGGTGCAAGTAGGGCGCAAGTAGGACGCAACTAGGGCGCAACTAGGGCGCAAGTAGGACGCACGTAGGGTGCAAGTAGGGCGCAAGTAGGACGCAACTAGGGCGCAACTAGGGCGCAAGTAGGACGCACGTAGGGTGCAAGTAGGGCGCAAGTAGGACGCAACTAGGGCGCAACTAGGGCGCAAGTAGGACGCACGTAGGGTGCAAGTAGGGCGCAAGTAGGACGCAACTAGGGCGCAACTAGGGCGCAAGTAGGACGCACGTAGGGTGCAAGTAGGGCGCAAGTAGGACGCAACTAGGGCGCAACTAGGGCGCAAGTAGGACGCACGTAGGGTGCAAGTAGGGCGCAAGTAGGACGCAACTAGGGCGCAACTAGGGCGCAAGTAGGACGCACGTAGGGTGCAAGTAGGGCGCAAGTAGGACGCAACTAGGGCGCAACTAGGGCGCAAGTAGGACGCACGTAGGGTGCAAGTAGGGCGCAAGTAGGACGCAACTAGGGCGCAACTAGGGCGCAAGGAGGGTGCAAGTAGAGCACAACTAGGGCACAACTAGGACACAACTAGGGTGAAGGTAGGGCGCATGTAGGGTGCAACTATGGTGCAACTAAGGCGCATCTAGGGCACAACTAGGGCGCAAGTAGGACGCAAGTAGGGTACAGCCAGGGCGCAACTAGGGCGCAACTAGGGCGCAAGTAGGGCATAAGTAGGGCTCAAGTAGGGTGCAACTAGGGCACAACTAGGGCACAACTATGACACAAGTATGGCGCAAATAGGTTGCAACTAGAGCGCAACTAGGGCGTAACTAGGACACAAGTAGGACGCAACAAAGGTGCAACTAGGACACAAATAGGGTGCAACTAGGGTGCAAGTAGGGCGCAAGTAGGACGCAACTAGGGCGCAACCAGGATGCAACTTGGGTGCAACTAGGGCTTAGCTAGTGTCCAACTGAGGTATAACTAGGGTGCAACTAGGGTGCAAGTAGGGCGCAAGTAGGGTGCAAGAAGATCGCAACCAGGATACAACTAGGACACAACTAGGGCGCAACTAAGGCGCAAGTAGGGTGCAAGTAGGGCACAACTTGGGCGCAACTAGGATGCGAGTAGGATGTAAGTAGGGCACAAGTAGGGTGCAACTAGAGTGCAACTAGAGCGTAACTAGGGTGCAACTAGGGTGCAACTAGGGCGCAACAAGGGCGCAACTAGGGCGCAAGTAGGACGCAAGTAGGGTGCAAGGAGGGCATAACTATGGCGTAACTAGGGCGCAACTAGTGTGCAAGTAGGGCGCACGTAGGATACAACTAGGGCGAAACTAGGATGCAAGTAGGGCGCAACAATGGCGCAAGTAGGGTGCAAGAAGGGCGCAACTAGGGCTCAAATAGGACACAAGTAGGGCATAAATAGGGCGGAACTAGGGTGTAACTAGGGCGCAACTAGGGCGTAACTGGGGCGCAAGTAGGGCATAAGCTGGGCGCCAGTAGGGTGATCTAGGACGCAATTAGGGAGCAAATAGAGCCTAGCTAGTGTCCAACTGAGGCGCAACTAGGGCGTAACCAAGGCGCAAGTCGTGCGTAACTTAGGCACAAGTAGGATGCAACTAGGGCGCAAGTTGGGCGGAAGTAGGGCACAAGGAGGGTGCAACTAGGACACAACTAAGGTGCAACTAAGGTGCAAGTAGGGAGCAACTAGGGTGTAGCTAGTGCCCAACTGAGGCGCCACTAGGATGCAACTAGGACACAAGTACGACGGAGCTAAGGTGCAAGTACGGCACAACTAGGGTGCAACTAGGGTGCAACTATGGTGCAAGTAGGGAACAAATAGGGCGCAAGTAGGACACAAGTAGGGGGTAACTAGGGTGTAACTAGGGTGCATGTTGGGCACAACTAGGGCGAATGTAGGATACAAGTAGGGCTCAACTGAGACACACATAGGGTGCAACTAGGGCGCAACTAGGGCGCAACTACGGCGTAAGTAGGGCGCAAGTAGGGCGCAACTAGTGCGCAAGTAGAGCACAACTAGGGGCAAGTAGGGTGCAACTAGGGTGCAAGAACGGCGTAACTAGGGCATAACTAGGGTGCAACTTAGGCGCAACTAGGGTACAAGAAGATCGCAACCAGAACATAACTAGGACACATATAGGGCGCAACTATGGGGCAAGTAGGGTGCATGTAGGGCACATCTTGGGCGCAACTAGGACGCGAGTAGGATGCAAGTAGGGCACAAGTTGGGTGCTACTAGAGTGCAACTAGAGCACAACTAGGGTGCAACTAGGGTGCAACTAGGGTGCAACTAGGGCGCAACTAGGGCGCAAGTAGGACGCAAGTAGGGCGCAAGTAGGGCGTAAGTATGGCATAATTAGGGCGCAACTAGTGTGCAAGTAGGGCGCAAGTAGGGTACAACTAGGGCACAACTATGACGCAAGTAGGGCGCAACAAGGGTGCAAGTAGGGTGCAAGAAGGGTGTAACTGGGGCTGAAATAGGACACAAGTAGGGCATAAGTAGGGCGGAACAAGGGCGTAACTAGGGCGCAACTAGGTTGCAATTAGGGCGCAAGTAGGGCGCAAATCGGGCACTAGTAGGGTGCAACTAGGATGCAACTAGGGCGCAACTTGAGCATAGGTAGTGTCCAACTGAGGCACAAGTAGGGCGTAACTAAGGGGCAATTTGGGCGCAACTTAGGCACAAATAGGGCGCAACTAGGGCACAAGTTGGGCGCAAGTAGGGCGTAACTAGGGCACAACTAAGGCGCAACTAAGGTGCAACTAGGGCGTAGCTAGTGTCCAACTGAGGCGCCACTAGGATGCAACTAGGGCGCAAGTAGGACGCAACTAGGGTGCAAGTATGGCACAACAAGGGTGCAACTAGGGTGCAACTAGGGTGCAAATAGGGCGTAAGTAGGGCGCAAGTAGGGCGGAAGTGGGGCGCAACTAGGGCGCAACTACTACGCAACTAGGGCGTAAGTAGGACGCAAGTAGGATGCAAGTAGGCCGCAACAAGGGTACCACTAGGGCACACGTAGTGCGCAAGTAGAAGGCAAGTAGGGCATAACAAAGGGACAACTAGGGAGTAACTAGGGTGCAACTAGGACACAACTAGGGCGTAGCTAGTGCCCAACTGAGGCGTAACTAGGACGCAACTTGGACGCAACTAGGGCGCAACTAGGGCGCAAGTAGGGCGCAAGTAGGGTGCAACTAGGACACAACAAGGGTGTAACTAGGCGTAGCTAGTGTCCAAGTGACGCACAACTAGGGAACAACTAGGGCGCAACTAGGACGTAACTAGAGTGCAACTAGGGCATAACTAGGGTGCAACTAGGGCGCAATTAGGACGCAAGTAGGATGTAAGTAGGAAGCAAGTAGGTCTCAAGTAGGGCGTAACTAGGGCGCAACTAGGGCGTAGCTAGTATCGAACTGAGGCGTAATTGAGGCGCAACAAGGATGCAACTAGGGTGCAAGTAGGGTACAAGTAGGACACAAGTAGCGTGCAACATGAGCGCAACTATGGTGCAACTAGGGCACAAGTAGGACGGAAAGGATGTAAGTTGGGCGCAACTAGGACACCACTAGGGCGCAAGTAGGAAGGAAGTGGGGCGCAACTAGGGTGTACCTAGCGTGCAACTAGGGCGCAACTAGGACACAAGTAGGGCGCAGCTAGGGCGTAGCTTGTGTCCAACTGAGGCGCAACTAGGGCGTAGCTAGCGTGTATGTAGGGAAGAACTAGGGCATAACTAGGATACAACTAGGGTGCAAGTAGGGCGCAAGTAGGGTGGAAGGAGGGCAAAACCAGGGAACAAATAGGACGCAACTAGGGCGCAAGTAGGACACAAGTAGGATGCTAGTAGTGCGCAACTTGATCGCAACTAGGGTGCAGCTAGGGCGCATGTAGGATGAAATAGGATGCAAGTAGGGCGTAACTAAGGCGCCACTAGGGTTCAAGTAGGGCGGAAGTAGGGTGCAATTAGGGCGCAACTAGTGTGCAACTAGTGTGCAACTAGGGCGCAACTGGGACACAATTAAGGCGCAGCTAGGGCGTAGCTAGTGCCCAACAAAGGTGCAACTAGGGCGCAACTAGGTCGCAATTAGGGCGCAACTAGGGCGCAACTAGACCGTAAGTAGGGCACAACTAGGGCGCAACTAGGGCGTGACTAGGACATAACTAGGCGTAGGTAGTGCGCAAGTGAGGCGCAACTAGGGCGTAACTAGGACACAACTAGAACGCAACTAAGGCACAACTAGGACGTAACGAGGGTGAAATTAGGACGCAAGTAGGATGCAAGTAGGACGCAAGAAGGGCACAAGTAGGGCACAACTAGGACACAACTAGGGCGTAGCTTGTGACCAACTGAGGCGCAACTAGGACCCAACTAGGACGCAACTAGGACACAACTAGGGTGTAAGTAGGGTGCAATGCGGGCACAACTAGGGTCCAACTAGAGCGTACTTAGTGCCTGACTGAGGCGTAACTAGGACGCACGTAGGGCGCAAGTAGGGCAGAACTAGGGCCCAACTAGGGCATAGCTAGTGCCCGACTGAGGCGCAACTGGAACGCAACTAGGGCACAAGTAGGGTGTAACCAGGGCACAAGTAGGACACAAATAGGGTGCAATTATTGCGCAACTAGGGTACAACTAGGGCGCAACTAGGGCGCAAGGAGGGTGCAAGTAGAGCACAACTAGGGCACAACTAGAACGCAACTAGGGTGAAGGTAGGGCGCGAGTAGGGTGCAACTATGGTGTAACTAAGGCACATCTAGGGCACAACTAGGGTGCAAGTAGGACGCAAGTAGGGTACAACCAGGGCGCAACTAGGGCTCAACTAGGGCGCAAGTAGGGTGTATGTAGGGCTCAAGTAGGGTGCAACTAGGGCACAACTAGGGCGCAACTAGGACACAAGTATGGCGCAAGTAAGTTGCAACTAGAGCGCAACTAGGGCGCAACTAGAACACAAGTAGGACGCAACAAAGGTGCAACTAGGACGCAAATAGGGTGAAACTAGGGAGCAAGTAGGGCGCAAGTAGGACGCAACTAGGGCGCAACCAGGATGCAACTAGGGTGCAACTAGGGCGTAGCTAGTGTCCAACTGAGGTGTAACTAGGACACAACTAGGACACAACTAGGGCGCAACTAAGGCGCAAGTAGGGTGCAACTAGGGCACAACTAGGGCGCAACTAGGACGGGAGTAGGACGCAAGTAGGGCACAAGTAGGGTGCAACTAGAGTGCAATTAGAGCGCAACTAGGGTGTAGCTAGGGTGCAACTATCGCGCGACAAGGACGCAACTAGGACGCAAGTAGGACGCAAGTAGGGTGCATGTAGGGTGTAACTATCGCGTAACTAGGGCGCAACTAGTGTGCAAGTAGGGCGCACGTAGGATACAACTAGGGTGTAACGAGGATGCAAGTAGGGCGCAACAAGGGCGTAAGTAGGGTGCAAGAAGGGCACAACTAGGGATCAAATAGGATACAAGTAGGGCATAAGTAGGGCGGAACTAGGGCGTAACTAGAGCGCAACTGGGGCGTAAGTAGGGCGCAAGTAGGCTGTAAGTAGGGCGCTAGTAGGGTGCAACTAGGACGCAAATAGGGCGCAACTAGAGCGTAGCTAGTGTCCAACTGAGGCGCAACTAGGGCGTAACCAAGGCGCAAGTCGGGCGTAACTTAGGCACAAGTAGGGCACAACTAGGGCGCAAGTTGGGCGCAAGTAGGGCGCAAGTAGGGCGCAACTAGGGCACAACTAAGGTGCAACTAAGGTGCAAGTAGGGTGCAACTATGGCGTAGCTAGTGCCCAACTGAGGCACTACTAAGATGCAACTAGGGCGTAAGTAGGATGCAACTAGGGTGCAAGTACGGTACAATTAGGATGCAACTAGGGTGCAACTAGGGTGCAAGTAGGGCGTAAGTAGGGCGCAAGTAGGGCGCAAGTGGGGCGCAAGTAGGGCGCAACTAGGACGCAACTAGGGCGTAAGTAGGACGCAAGTAGGATGCAAGTAGGCCGCAACTAGGGCACCAGCAGGGCACAAGTAGGGCGCAAGTAGGAGGCAAGTAGGAGGTAACAAAGGGACAAGTAGGGCGCAACTAGGGTGCAACTAGGACACAACTAGGGCATAGCTAGTGTCCAACTGAGGCGCAACTAGGACGCAACTTGGACGCAACTAGGGGGCAACTAGGGCGCAAGTAGGGCGCAAGTAGGGTGCAACTAGGACACAACTAGGGTGCAACTAGGCGTAGCTAGTGTCCAAGTGAGGCACAACTAGGGCACAACTAGGGCGCAACTAGGACGTAACTAGGGTGCAACTAGGGCGCAACTAGGGTCAACCTAGGGCGCAACTAGGATGCAAGTAGGATGTAAGTAGGAAGCAAGTAGGTCTCTAGTAGGGCGTAACTAGGATGCAACTAGGGCGTAGCTAGTATCCAACTGAGGCATAACTGGGGCGCAACTAGGACACAACTAGGGTGAAAATAGGACGCAAATAGGGTGTAACTAGGGTGCAAGTAGAGTACAAGTAAGACGGAAGTAGGATGCAAGTAGGGGGCAACAAGGGATAAACTAGGGCACAAGTTGGGGACAACGAGGTCGCCAGTAGGGCGCAAGTAGGGCGCAACTAGGACGCAAATAGGGCGTAACTAGGGCGATACTAGGATGCAACTAGGACACAAGTAGGGAAACACTAGGTTGCAACTAGGGCGTAGCTAGTGCCTAATTGAGGCGTAACTAGGGTGAGACTAAAGCGCAAGTAGGGTGCAACTAGGGCGCAACTAGGGCGCAAGTAGGACAAAACTAGGACGTAACTACGGTGCAAATAAGGCGTAATCAGGATGCAGCTAGGGCACAACTAGGGCCCAACTAGGGCGTAGCTAGTGTCCAACTGAGGCACAACTAGAACGTAACTCGGGCGCAAGTAGGGCACAAGTAGGGCAAAATTAGGTGCAACTAGGGTGCAACTAGGGCGCAAGTAGGACGCAAGAAGGGCGTAGGTAGGGCGCAAGTAGGACGCAACCAGGACGCAACTAGGGCAGAACTAGGGCGCAAGTAAGACACAAGTAGGGTGCAAGTAGGGCATAAGTAAGGTGCAACTAGTGCGCAACGAGGACACAACTAGGATGCAAGTATGGCACAAGTAGGGTTCAAATAGGGCGCAACTAGGACGTAACCAGGACACAAGTAGGACCCAATTAAGGCGCAACTAGGGCACTACTAGGGTACAAGTAGGGCACAAGTAGAACACAACTAGGGCACAACCAGGACGCAACTAAGGCAAAACTAGGGCGCAAGTAGGATCTAAGTAGGGCGCAAGTAGGGTGCAACTAGGGCACAACTAGGGTACAAGTAGGGCACAAGTAGGGCGGAGCTAGGACGTAAGGAGGGCACAATTAGGGCGCAACTAGGGTGAAAGTAGGGCGCTAGTAGGGCGCAACTGGGATGCAGCTAGGGCTCAACTAGGGCGTAGCAGGTGCCCATCTGAGGCACAAGTAGGGCGCAACTAGGGTGCAAGTCGGACGCAACTTGGGCGCAAGTAGGGCGTAATTTGGGCTTAAGTTGGGTGCAAGTAGGGCGCAACTAAGGCACAACTAAGTGACAACTAGGATGAAACAAGGGTGCAACTAGGGTGCAACTAGGGTGTAGGAAGTGTCCAATTGACGCACAACTAGGGCGCAACTAGGGCGCAAATAAGACGTAACTATGGTGCATGTACGGCATAACGAGGGTGCAACTAGGGTGCAACTAGGGAGCAAGTAGGGCGTAAGTAGGATGCAAGTAGGGTGCAAGTGGGGCGCAGCTAGGGCGCAACTTGGACGCAACTAGGACGTAAGAAGGACGCAAGTAGGGTGTAAGTAGGCCGCAACTAGGGCACCACTAGGGCACAAGTAGGACATAAGAAGGAGGCAAGTAGGACACAACTAGGGGGCAACTAGGGCGCAACTAGGGTGCAACGAGGACGCGACTAGGACGTAGCTTGTGTCCAACTGAGGCGCAACTAGGGCGCATCTTGGGCGCAACTAGGGCCCAACTAAAGCCCAACTAGGGCGCAAGTAGGGCGCACGTAGGGCACAACTATGGCGCAACTAGGAACGCAACTAGGGATAGCTAGTGCCCAAGTGAGGCACAACTAGGGCACAACTAGGACGCAACTAGGACGGAACGAGGGCACCACTAGGGCACAACTAGGGCTCAACTAGGGCGCAAGTAGCACACAAGTAGGACACACGTAGGTCGCAATCAGGGCGTAATAAGGATGGAACTAGAATGTAGCTAGTGTCCAACTGAGGTGCAACTAAGGCGCAACTAGGGCGAAACTAGGGCGCAAGTAGGGTGTAACAAGGGTGCAAGCAGGACACAAGTAGGGCACAAGTAGGAAGCAAGAGGGGTGCAACTAGGGGACAACTAGGGTGCAAGTTTGAGGCAACTAGGGCGGAAGTAGGGCGCAAGTAGGGCGCAACTAGGGTGTAACTAGGGTGCAAGTAGGCCGCAACTAGGACGATACTAGGGCGCAACTAGGGTGCAAGTAGGGTGCAAGTAGGGTGCAACTAGGGTAAAACTAGGACGTAACTAGGACAAACATAAGGTGCAACTAGGGTGCAAGTAGGGCGCAACTAGGACACAAGAAGAGTATAACTATAACGCAACTTGGGCGAGACTGGGACACAACTCAAGTGCAAGTACAGCGCAAGTAGTGCGCAGCTAGGGAACAACTAGGGCGCAACTAGAAAACAAGTAGGATGCAAGTAGGAGTAAGTAAGGCGCAACTAGGGCGCAACTAGGACGCAACAAGGGCCCAAGTATGGCACAAGTAGGGCGCAAGTAGGGTGCAGGTAGGGTGCAACTAGGGCACAACTAGGACACAACTAGGACGCAAGAAGGGCGCAAGTAGGGGGCAACTAGGGTGCAATTAGGACGTAACTAGGGTGCAAGTGGGAGGCAAGTGGCGCAACTAGGGTGCAAGTAGGGTGCAAGTAGGGTGCAAGTAGGGTGCAACTCGGGTGTAACTAGGGCGCAACTAGGGCAAAACAAGGGCGCAAGTAGGACGCAAGTAGGGCGCTAGTAGAGCGCAACTAGGGTGCAAGTAGGACACAACTAGGGCATAGCTAGTGCCAAATTGAGGCGCAACTAGGGGGCAACTAGGGCGCAAGTCGGGCACAACTAGGGCACAAGTAAGGTGCAACTAGGGCGCAAGTAGGATGCAAGTCGGACGCAACTAGGGTGAAACTAGGGTGTAAGTAGGACGCGAAAAGGACGTAGCTAGTGCCCAACTGAGGCACAACTAGGACGCAAGTAGGACACAACTAGGGCGTAAGTAGGGCGCAACTAGGACCTAACTAGGGTACAACTAGGACGCAACTAAGGCGCAAATAGGGCGCAAGTAGGACGCAACTAGGGTGCAACTAGGGTGCAACTAGGGCGCAAGTAGGGTACAAGTAGGACACAATTAGGGCACAACAAGGGCGCAAATAGGTCGTAATTAGGGCACAAGTAGGGTGCAAGTAAGGTGCAATTAGGGTGCAACTAGTGGGGCGCAACTAGGACGCAAGTAGGGTGCAACTAGGACGTGAGTAGGGTGCGAGTAGGACACAACTAGGGCGCAACTAAGACCCAACTAGGACGCAACTAGGGTGTACCTAGTGCTCAACTGAGGCTCAACTAGGGAGTAATTAGGGCGTAACTAGGGCGCATCTAGGATGCGAGTAGGGAACAACTAGGGTGCTGTAAGGCGCAATTAGGGTGCAAGTAGGACGCAAGTAGGATGCAAGTAGGACGTAACAAGGGCACAACTAGGGCACAACTAGGGTGCAACTAGGGCGCAAGAAGGGTGCAAGTAGGGTGCAACTAGGGTGCAACAAGAGCGAAAGTAGGACGCATGTAGGGTGCACACAGGGCACAACTAGGGTACAAGTAGGGCACAAGTAGGGGGCAACTAGGGCGCAACTAGGGTGCAAGTAGGGTGCAACTAGGATGCAACTAGGATGCAACTAGGGTGCAACTGGGGCGTAGCTAGTGCAAGTAGGGTCCATCCAGGGTGCAACTAGGGTACAACTAGGACACAAGTAGGACGCAAGTAGGATGCAAGTAGGGTGCAACTAGGGTGCAAGAAGGGTGCAAATAGGGTGCAAGTAGGATGCAAGTAGGGCGTAACTAGGGCACAACTGGGACGCAAGTAGGACACAAGTAGGGTGTAAGTAGGGCGTAACTAGGTCGATACTAAGGTGCAACTAGGGTGCAAATAGGGCGCAAGTAGGGTACTAGTAGGGCGCAAATAGAGTGCAACTAGGGCGCAGCTATGGCACAACAAGGGCGTAGATAGTGCCTAACTTAGGCACAACTAAGGTGCAACTATGGTGCAAGTCGGGCACAACTAGGGCGCAAGTATGGCGTAACTAGGGTGCAAGTAGAGCGCAAGTAGGGTGCAACTAGGGTGCAACTAGGGTGCAACTAGGGTGCAACTAGGGCGGAGGTAGTACCCAAATGAGGCATATCTAGGGCGCAACTAGGGCACAAGTAGGATGCAACTAGGGCGTCAGTACGATGCAACTAGGACACAACTAGGGTGCAACAAGGGTGCAACTAAGGAGCAAGTAGAACGCAACTAGTTTGCGACTAGGGCACAACTAGCGCATAAGTAGGGTACAAGTATGGAGCAATCAGGACGCAACAAGGGCAGTAGTAGGACGCAACTAGGGTGCGAGTAGGGCGCAAGTAGGGCGTAAGTAGGATGCAACTAGTCGAGCGCAACTAGGGTGCAAGGAGGGCGCAACTAGGTCGCAAGTAGGATGCAAGTGGGGCGCAAGTAGGACGCTACTTGGGTGCAAGTAGGGCGGAAGTAGAGCGCAACTAGGGTGCAACTAGGATACAACTAGGGCGCAACTAGGACAAAACAAGGACGGAGCTAGGGTGTAGCTAGTGTCCACCTGAGGTGTAACTAGTTCACAAGTAGGGTGCAACTAGGGTGCAACTAGGGCGTAAGTAGGGTACAAGCAGGGAACAACTAGGGCACAACTAGGGCGTAACTATGCGTAGCTAGTAATAAGGTGAGGCGTAACCAGGGAACAACTGGGGCGCAACTAGGACGTAACTGGGGCCCAACTAGGGCGTAACTAGGGCGAAATGCGGGCACAAATAGGATGCAAGTAGGGAAAAAGTAGGGTGCAAGTAGGACGTAACTAGGACGTAGTTAGTGCTAAACTGAGGCGCAACTAGGGCGCAACTAGGATGCAACTAGGACACAACTAGGATGCAAGTAGGGCACAATTAGGGCACAAGTAGGGTACAAGTGGGGTGCAAGTAGGACACAAGTAGGGGGAAACTAGGGCACAACTAGGACGCAATTTGGCCGCGACTAGGGCGCAAGTAGGGCACAACAAGGGTGCAAGAAGGGCATAACTATGATGCAACTAGGGCGCAACTAGGGTGCAACTAAGGTGCAAGTAGAGCGCAAGTAGGACACAACTAGGGTGCAAGTAGGGTGCAACTAGCAAGCAAGTTGTACACGAGTAGGGTGCAAGTAAGGCGCAACTAGGGCGCAACTAGGACGCAACTAGGGCGGAAGTATAGTGCAAGTAGGGCGCAAGTAGGACACAAATAGGGCACAAGTAGGGTGCAACTAGGAAACAGCTAGGGTGTAAGAAGGACGCAAGTAGGAAGCAACTTGGGTACAACTAGGGCGCAACTAGAGCACAAGTAGGACGGAAGTAGGGCACAACTAGGGCGCAACTACGGTGCAAATAGGGTGCAATTAGGGGAAAACTAAGGTATAACTAGGGCGTAACTAGGGCACAACTAGTGTGCAAGTAGGACGCAAATAGGGTGCTAGTAGGGCACAACTAGGGAACAACTAGAACACTAATAGGACGTAGCTAGTGCCCAACTGAGGCGTAACTAGGGCGCATCTAGGGCGCAAGTCAGGCCCAACTAGGGCACAAGTAGCGCAACTAGGGTGCAAGTAGGGCGCAAGTAGGGCGCAACCAGTGTGCAACTAGGGCGCAAGTAGGACGCAAATAGGGCGTAGGTAGTGTCCAACTTAGGCACAACTAGGGCACAACCGGGGCACAAGTACCCTACTGATCCTTAAACTCGATATCAATGATCTTAGTACTGGTTGAAATTTGTCGAAAATGGACTTTCATCAAAATTGAAAGTACCACCTGAATAATTCAAAATTTCATTCAACGAGTTTAACGATACAACCTTATGTTTTATTTGTTCTATGCCAGGGTTCGTGGACCATTGCTTCTTGCATGTTTTTGTTTGTGTACATAAATCATATGAGGGACAATGTTCAAACGTGGTGCGCTACATCTGTCGTGCGCGTGCCCACAACGTGCGGTCGGAACCGTCCAGCCGCGCATCAAATCACGAGGAAATGACTAGTCACTTGACCAGCCAAGTGACCAGTCACACGGAACCGGCGAGCCGGAAGCGCACATCAGTCGAGCGTTGAATTTGGATATTCAAATGTATGGAGAGTGACAGGCTTTCGTCGAAAGAAAAAACTAAAGTGCCCCGATCGTCGAATTCAACGAACTATCCCCCCATTTTTGACGAGTTTAAGTATCTACCCTAAATAATTCAAGAAGGGCAGAATGTTCGTCCAGTTAACTATGGAACAGGTTAGTCATCGAATTCAATGATCACTAGGGTAGGGCAAAACTAGGGCGTAAGAAGGGCACAACTAGGACAGAACTAGGGCGCAACTAGGACACAACTAAGGCGCAAGTAGGGCACAAGTAGGGCGCAACTAGGTGTAATCCGTGCGTAAATAGTGACAATTAGGGTGCAAGGAGGCAGCAATGAGGGTGCAACAAGGGCACCACTAGGACGCAACTAGGGCGCGAGTAGGGTGCAAGTAGGGTGCAAGTAGAGTGCAACTAGTGGAGCACAACTAGGACGCAAGTAGGGCACAACTAGGATGCAAGTAGGGCGTAAATAGGACGCAACTAGGGCATAACTAGGTCCCAACTAGGGCGCAACTAGGGTAGTAGCTAGAGTCCATTTGAGGCGCAACTACTAGAGCGCAAGTTGGACGCAACTAGGATGTAAGTAGGGAACAACTAGGGCATAACTAGAGCGCAACTAGGGAGCAAGTAGGACACAAGTAGGGTGCAAGTAGGGAACTACTAGGGCACAACTAGGACGCAACTAGGGTGCAAGTAGGGCGTAAGTAGGACGCAAGTAGGGTACAACTATAGCACAACTAGGGTCCAACTAGGGCGTAAGTAGAACGTAAACAGGATGCAAGTAGGGCGCAACTAGGGTGACACTAGGGCACAAGTAGGGCGGAAGTAGGGCGCAACTAGGGCGCAACTAGGGTGTAACTAGCGTGCAACTACGACGCAACTAGGACACAACTAGGGCGCCGCTAGGGTGTAGCTAGTGCCCAACTGAGGCGCAACTAGGACGTAAGTATAGTGTAAGTAGGTAACAACTAGGACGTAACTCAGGCGCAACTAGGGTGCAAGTATGATGCAAGTAGGGTGCAAGTAGGACAAAACTAGGGCATAGCTAGGACGCAACTAGGGCGCAAGTAGAGCGCAAGTAGGACGCAAATAGGGTACAACTTGAGTGTAACTAGGGTGCAACTAGGGCGCAAGAAGGACGTGAATAGGATGCAAGAAGGGTGCAACTAGGGTACCACTACAGCGCAAATTGGGCGGAAGTAGGGCGCAACTAGGGTGGAACTAGGGTGCAACTAGCGTACAAATAGGGCGCAACTAGGACACAACTAGGGCGCAGCTAGGCCGTAGCTAGTGCCCAACAGAGGCCCAACTAGGGCACAACTAGGGCGCAACTAGGGCGCAACTAGGGCACAACTAGGGCGCAACTAGGGCGTAAGTAGGGCACAAGTAGGGCGTAACTAGGGCGCAACTAGGACGCAACTAGGCGTAGCTAGTGCCCAAGTGAGGCGCAACTAGGGCGTAACTAGGGCGCAACTAGGACGCAACTAGGACACAACTAAGGCATAACCAGGGCAAAATTAGGGTGCTAGTAGGATGCAAGTAGGGCGCAAGTAGGGTGCAAGTAGGGTGCAAATAGGACGCAGCTAGGGCGTAGCTAATGCCCAACAAAGGCGCAACTAGGACTCAACTAGGATGCAGCTAGGGCGCAACTAGGGTTCAAGTAGGGTGCAAGTGGGGCACAACTAAGGTGTAATTCGGGCGTGACTAGGACGCAAGTAGGACGCAAGTAGGGCGCAATTAGGACACAACTAGGGTGCAACTAGAGCGCAACTAAAGCACAAGTAGGGCGCAAGTAGGACACAACTAGGGTCCAGCTAGGGCAAAATCAGGACGTAGCTAGTGTCCAATTGAGGTGTAACTAGGACGCAACTTGGACGCAAGTAGGGCGCAAGTAGGACACAAGTAGGGTGCAAGTAGGGCGCAACTAGGATGCAGCTAGGGTGCAACTAGGGTACAAGTAGGGCGCAAGTAGGGCTCAAGTAGGACACAACTAGTGCGCAACTAGGGCACAAGTAGGACACAAGTATGGCCTAAGTAGGGCATAACTTGGGCGCAACTAGGACGCAAGTAAGGCACAACTAGGACACAAGTAAGGCGCAACTAGGACCCAAATAGGGCCCAAATAGGACGCAACTAGGACGCAAATAGGGCACAAGTAGGGCATAACTACGGCGCAACCAGGACACAACTAGGATACAGCTAGGGCACAACCAGGACGCAAGTAGGGCGCAAGTAGGACGCAAGTTAGGTGCAAGTAGGTACAACTAGGGTGCATCTAGGGCGTAGCTAGTGTCCAACCGAGGCGCAACTAGGGTGCAACTATGGTATAACTAAGGTGTAACTAGGGCGCAAGTAGGGTGTTACTAGGGTGCTAGTAGGGCACACGTAAGGCGCAAGTAGGACGTAAGTAGGGGGCAACTAGGGCGCAACTAGGACGCAAGTTGGGCGCAACTAGTGTGCAAGTTAAGGCGCAAATAGGGCTCAACTAGGATGCAATTAGGACACAACTAAGGCGCAAGTAGGGCGCAACTACAATGCAACCAGGACGCAACTAGGGTGCAACTAGGGCGCAACTAGGACGCAAGTAGGGCGCAAGTAGGACGCAAGTAGGGCACAAGTAGGGTGCAACTAGGGTGCAACTAGGGCGTAGCTAGTGTTAAACCGAGGCGTAACTGGGGTGTAACTAGGGCGCAACTAGGGTACAACTAGGGCGCAACTAGGGTGCAACTATGGTGCTTGTAGGGCACAAGTAAGGCGCAAGTAGGACACAAGTAGGGGGCAACTAGGGCGCAACTGGGACGCAAGTTGGGCGTATGTAGGTTGCAAGTAGGGCGCAAGTAGGACTCAACTAGGATGCAATTAGGACACAACTAGGGCGCAAGTAGGACGCAACTAGGCCACAACTAGGACGCAACTAGGGTGCAAGTAGGGCGCAATTAGGACACAACTAGGAAGCAACTAGGGAACAACAAGCATGCAAGTAGGACGCAAGTAGGGTGCAACTAGGGTGCAAATAGGGCACAACTAGTGCGCGGATAGGACGCAAGTAGGACGCAAGTAGGGCACAACTAGGGCATAACTAGGGCATAACTAGGATGCAAGTAGGATGCAAGTAGGGTGCAAGTAGGGTGCTAGTAGGGTGCAACTAGGGTACAACTGGGGCGCAATAAGGGCGTAGGTAGTGTCCAACTGATGCGCAACTAGGGCGCAAGTCAGGCACAACTAGGGCACAAGTAGGGTGCAACTAGGGCATAAGTAGGACACAAATAGGGCGCAACGAGGACAGAACTAGGGCGCAACTAGGATGCAACTAGGGCGCAACTAGGTCGTAGGTAGTGTCCAACTGAGGTAAAACTAGGGTGCAACTAGGGCGCAACTAGGGCACAAGTAGGATGCAACTAGGACACAAGTAAAGCGCTACTAAGAGAAAACTAGGGTGCAACTAAGGTGTAATGAGGGTGTAAGTAGGGTGCAAGTAGGGCGAAATTAGGGTGAACAAGAGCACCACAGGATGCAACTAGGGCGCAAGTAGGGCGTAGGCAGGGCACAAGTAGTCTGCAAATAGTCGGTCACAAATAGGGCGCAAGTAGGGCGCAACCAGGACGTAAGGAGGGCATAAGTAAGGCACAACTAGGGCACAACTAGGGCCCAACTAGGGTACAACAAGGACAGTAGCTAGCACCCAACTGAGGTGTAACTAGGTTGCAACTACGACGCAAGTAGGACGCAACTAGGGTGCAAGTAGGAAACAACTAGGGTGAAACTAGGGTGCAACTAGGGTGTAAGTAGGGTGCAAGTAGGGCACAAGTAGGGCGCAACTAGGGTACAATCAGGACACAACTAGGGCGCAAGTTGGGCGCAAGTAGGAATCAAGTACGGTACAACTAGAGCGCAACTAGCGTGCAACTAGGGAACAAGTAGGATGCAAGTAGGGTGCAAGTAGGGTGCAACTAGGACGCCACTAGGGTGCAAGTAGGGAGGAAGTAGTGCAAAACTAGGGCACAAGAAGGGCATAACTAGAGCGTAACTACAGCACAATTAGGACGCAACTGGGGCACAACTAGGGTGTAGCTTGTGTCCAAGTGAGGGGCAACTAGGGCGCAACTAGGGCGCAACTAGGACGCAACTAGGGTGCAAGTAGGGCGCAAGTAGGGCTCAAGTAGGGCGCAACTATGGCGCAACTAGGACGCAAGTAGGACACAATTAGGGTACAACTAGGGCCCAACTAGGGCGCATCTAGGGCGCAAGTAGGGCGCAAAGATGGTGCAAGTAGGGTGTAAGAAGGACAAACCTAGGGTGGAACTAGGGCGCAAGTGGGGCACACGTAGGATGCAACTATCAGAAGATAAGAGTGAGAAGAGATAGCAATGGCAGAAGCAGACAGAGGTAAAACGTCATGCACAGACGGATTGGCAAGGTAATGGCAGCAGGAAGGTGTGAGTCATTGCGAGGAGTTAGTCGCAGAGGGTTAATGAGAAGCAATGTGCTGAGTGTAGGTGCGAGCTAGACATTGGGCCAATGAGAGAAAGTCAAGGTGAAACGGAAGTGATGAGTTTGGTGGCAGTTGAGCAAGGAGTTGAGCGACGCAGCAAGAGGGCACGAAGGGAGAGTGGATGGCAAGATCAGAGTGAGCGAAGAGCGGACAGGGCGAAGACACGGCAGTGAAGCCGCTGAACCAAAGGCGAACAGGATGAACGAACTGTTCTGGGTTAACTTTGAGGGAATGAACATCCTCGGTAATGTATCGCAAAACCGGACAAAAGCAGAGCAACAGCTTCTTTTTCGTTAGCCAGATGCGGTTGCGACATGGTCGCAGTTTCTAGGGGTGGCTCGCCTTTTGGGCCTCGATCATGACCGACAATCCGTCGGCGAGGTGGTTCTTGTTGGTCTGGTACGGAACCTGAACCTTATTTAGAGCTCGGATTAAGGAGGGACCATGTCAGTGTTGACTTCAACATTCCGACAGTCCTCCTGAAGTCAACATTGCAGAGGATGTGGTACACAAGTCAAAAACAGGGATCGCCAGGTCTCTGAGAATCCTTCTTGTGATTGCCGAATGAGTGGGTGAAGAGAGTGATGGTTGGTGAGGATGAGCGCCTCCTTTGGGAGTGCTTCTACTCAGTCTGTACCAAGAAGGGATATGGAGTTCAGGAGACCAAGGAGCACCTGTCGGAGATTGAACTTGGGGGATTAGGGTCTCCCCAGATTGAGTAGCAGTTCAAACCTCCATTGTATGGTAGTTTGTGGAACCATCTCTTTTCCTGTGCAGTTGGGGGGAATCGTGCAGGCACTCTGGAAGATGAGTAACAATATCAGTCCGTGTCCTGCTGGGTGTTGAGCAGTCAATTAAGTAGATTGGTTTCATTGATGGTCGGACACGAAGAAGGGCAGTGGCTGTGTTGTTGCTCATAGTCTGCTCTAGTGTAGTGAGTGCCGAGAGGAACCGTTGATTCATCAAGGCTGTCTGTCAAGGTGGCCTTCATGAGGATGTTGTTCCAAGGAGATACCGCCGAGAGCTCATTCTCCTTGGTATGTTCCCTTAGAAGGGTGATGATGGGGATGATGGAGGTGCTGATGGTGCTAAACACTGGGGGCGTAGGAGTGGAGGACGCTGCCACGACGCCACACTCAAAGAGGCCTCTGCCATAGCGACCTCTGTGAGTCCAGGGGAAGTGAAGGGAAGCGCAGGGATTGAGACAGTCAGGTCCACGGATACAACAGCTTGTGCCACCGGTTAGCTTCATCAAACAGGGAGACATGTGGTGTCCATTTCCAGTGGCATTTGTGACTGTGCCTTTGTTGACTGGCTTTGGCTATGAATGCCAGTATTGATGGGGAAAGATATGGGTGTTGCATCCACGTGCGCAAGAAGGAGGCACTCAAGAAGCAGGAACTTCCACTTTCGCTAGAGGAGTGATGGCTTGTGCCCCAGTTTGCTCGAGCCCAACGAGCAGTATGACTGGCGGTGTCCAATGCTCTGGCGAGAGGGAGACCTGCTGTTGCTGAGAAGTGGCAAGGACGCAGGTTACTGCGAGATTGGCGGTGTTACCGGGTGGATCCTAGTGCCAGCACAAAGGAAGAAGAAAAACAGAGGAGAAAGAGGCGTGGATGCAGAAGCTTGAGTGCAGGGATGGAACCACATGCACTAGAGTTGAATTGGCGTGGGTGCAGGCCGCCGCGAAGCTGGCGGTTCGGCCGGGCAGCTCCTGGTGCCGAGTGGAGGATGAGGATGGCAGATGTGGAATGGTACTGGAATGGGCACAGGGATGAACCTCGTGCGCTGCGTATGTAGGGGCGGAGAGATGCGGCAAGGGGGAGGCTTGAGCGAACGCGCCGTGAAAAATCTGCTGTCGGCGTGGGTGCAGGCTGCTACGAAGACGGTAGCTAGCTCGTGCGGATCCGTGTGCTGGCCATAGATGCTGATGATTGCTGATGAGGAGGCAGAAGTTGATGAGGGATGATGGACGCAGGGGCGAGCTGCGTGCGCTTCAGAAGTTTCGGCGTGGGTGCAGGTCGTCGCGCAGCACGCGATGCGACTGGGTGGATCCTTGTGCTGAGTGGAGAACGATGCCGGAAACGGCTGCTGGATGACGATGGGGTGGATGCAGGGGCAAAACCACGTGCGCTGTAGAGGACGATGACATTGACGCTGATGACGCTGAGACAAAGGCAAATGGGAGAATGTAGAGTATGCGAGAATTGCTGAGAAGAGTGCTCGGAGCTGAGAAGGAGGGGGCTGGTGAAGATGATAGTGACGATAGGAGGCAAGGAGATGAGGCTGAAGCAGATGGCGGCAGGAGGATAGTGGAGATGCGAAGTGAGCGGTGGAAGGTGTGGGCGATACAACCAGCTACTCTGTTGTCAGGCGAGTGACGACTTGTTCCCCAGTTGGCTCAACGTATGAGCTGGAAGACTGGTGGTGTCCGATGCCCTGACGGCGAGAGAAAGTCGGTTGTGGCAGAAAAGGCGGGAGATGGGCAGAGACGTCCGTCCGCGATTGTCAGGAGAGTGACGGCTTGTTCCCCAGTTGGCTCCAAACAGGAGCAGGAAGACTGGTGGTGTCCGATGTCCTAACGGCGCACGGCACGCTGCTGCTGCTGATGGCACGAGAAGGTGGTGCGAGAGCGAGACGCGGAAGGCGGATGGCAACAATGATGAGGCTGATGCAGCTAGAGCAGATGATGCAGATGAAGGAGGTGAGAGAGCTTGTAGCGGCTAGCGGACAATGAGAGCACTTGCAGAAGGAAGAGTAGTGGGCGGCAGGAAGCTTTGAGGAAGATGGCGGCAGGTAGCGGCTGAAGAGCTACTTATAGCTGTTCTTCGAATCAGAGTCACTGATTGTTGGCCACGGGCACGGAGTGGGTGTAGGGCTTGATCCGGATGACACAAGGTCGTTCCAGCTTGGGAAGCAATCACAGCAGTGCTGCTGACGTTGGCTGCTGATAAAGCTGACCAGCGCGAGGCAGCGGTGGCGGCAGATGAATGCTGGACAGAGGAGTACAGCGGTTGCGGTAGCAAAGGGACAACTGGATCACGGGGCACCAGGTGATGTCCCCTGATGCTCCAATACCATGTCAGAAGATTGGAGTGAGCGGAGATAGCAATGGCAGAAGCAGGCAGAGGCAAAACGTCATGCACAGACAGATTGCCAAGATGACGGCAGCAGGAAGGCGTGAGTTGTTACAAGGAGTTAGTCGCGGAGGGCTAATGAGAAGCAATGTACTGAGTGTAGGTGCGAGGTAGACATGGGGCCAGTGAGAGAAAGTCAAGGCGGACGGAAGTGATAAGCTTCGTGGCAGTTGAGCAAGGAGTTGAGCGACAGAGCAAGAGGGCACGCACGGAGAGTGGATGGCGAGATCAGAGTGAGAAAAGAGCGAGCAGAACGAAGACACGGCGGCGAAGCCACGGAACCAAAGGCGAACAGGATGAGCGGAACTGTTCTGGGTTAACTTCGAGGGAATGAACATCCTCGGTAATACATCACAGAACAGGACAAAAGCAGAGCAACAACTTCTTTTCCGTTAGCCGGATGCGGTTGCGACGTGGTCGCAGTTTTTAGGGGCGGCTTGCCTCTGGGTCCTCGATCGTGACCAAGAGGCCATTGGCGAGGTGGTTCTTGTTGGTTTGGTACGGCACCTGAACCTTATTCAGAGGTCGGATTATCCGAGGGATTATGTCAGTGTTGACTTCAATATTCCGACAGCAACTAACGTACAACTAGGACATAACTTTGGCGCATGTAGGGCGCAAGTAGGACGTAATTAGGGCGTAACTAGGGCGTAACTAGGGCGCAACTAGGGGGAAAGTAGGGCGCAAGTAGGACACTAGTAGGGCGTAACTAGGATGCAAATAGGGTGCAACAAGGGCGTAGCTAGAGCCCAACTAAGGCAGAACTAGGGTGCAACTAGGACGCAAGTCGGGCGTAACTAGGGTGCAAGTAGGATGCAACTAGGGTGCAAGTAGGGCACAAGTAAGGTGCAACTAGGGCGCAACTAGTGCGCAACTAGGGCGTGTGTTGTGTCCAACTGAGGCACAACTACGGCGCAATGAGGGTGCAAGTAGGGCTCGACTAGGGCGTAAGTAGGGAGCAACTAGGACACAACTAAAGCACAACTAGGGTGCAACGAAGGCGCAAGTAGGGCACAACTAGGGTGCAACTAGGACGCAACTAGGGCGCAACTAGGACAGTAGCTAGCCTCCAATCGAGGCGCAACTAGGGCGTACCTAGGGTATAAGTAGGACACAACTAGGGTGCAAGTAGGGAACAACCAGGGGGCAACTAGGGCACAACTAGGGTGCACGTAGGGCGCAAGTAGGGCGCAAGTAGAGCGCAACTAAGGCACAACTAGGAGGCAACAAGGGTGCAAGTAGGGCGCATGTAGGACGCAAGTAGGGCGTAACTAGAGTGCAACTAGAGTTCAGCTAGGGCACAAGTAGGACGTAAGCAGGGTGCAACTATGGCGCAACTAGGGCACAACTAGGGCGCGACTATGATGCAACTAGGGTGTAACTAGGGCGTAGCTAGTGTCCAACTCAGGTGGAACTAGGACGTAACTAGGGCGCACCTAGGACGCAACTATGACGCAACTAGGGCATGAGTAGGACACAAGTAGGGCGGAACTAGGGCGAAACTAGGACACAACTAGGCGTAGCTAATGCCCGAGTGAGGCAAAACTAGGTCGCAACTAAAGCGCAACTAGGGCACAACTAGGGCGCAACTAGGGCTCAACTAGAGCGCAATTAGGACGCACGTATGGTGTAAGTAGGATGCAAGTAGGGCGCAACCAAGCGCAACTAGGGCGCAATTAGGGCGCAAGTAGGGCGCAACTAGGGTGCAAGTAGGGCACAAGTAGGGTGTAAGTAGGACCCAAGTAGGGGGCAACTAGAGAGCAACTTTGGCCCAAGTTGGGGGTAACTAGGGTGCATGGAGGGTGCAACTAGGATGCAACTAGGGTGCAACTAAAACACAAGTAGGGCGCATGTAGGGCGTAACTAGGATGCAACTAGGGCGTAACTAGGGCGCAACTCGGACACAAGTAGGGTGCAAGTAGGGCGTAACTAGGGCGTAACTAGGGCGCAAATAGGACGCAAGAAGGGCGCAAGTAGGGCGTAATTAGGATGCAACCAGGGCACAAGTAGAGAGCAACTAAAGCGCAAGTAGGGTGCAAGTAGGGCGCAACTAGGGTGCACTTAGGGCACAACTTGGGTACAACTAGGGCGTAGCTAGTGTCAAACTGAGGCACAACTAGGACGCAACTAGGGTACAACTAGGGCACAACGAGGACGCAAGTAGGGTGTAACTAGGGCGCAAGTAGGGCGCAACTAGGATGCAAGTAGGGTACAAGTAGGGTGCAAGTAGGGTGAAACCACGGAATAATTAGGGCGTAATTCGGGCGCAAGTAGGGTGCAACTAGGGCGCAACTAGGGTGCAAGTATGGCAAAAGAAGGGTGCAACTAGGGCGCAACTAGGACACAACTAGGACGCCAGCAGGGCACAACTAGGGTGCAAATAGGACGCAACTAGGACGCAACTAGGGCTCAAGTAGGACACAAGTAGGACGTAATCATGGCGCAACCAGGACGCAACTAGGGCGTAACTAGGGCGCAACTAGGGTACAAGTAGGACGCAAGTAGGGTGCAACTAGGGCATAGCTAGTATCCAACCGGGGCGCAACTAGAGCGTGAATAGGGCGCAAGTAGGGCCCAACTAGGGTGCAACTAGCGGGCAAGTAGGGTGCAACTATGGTGCAAGTAGGGCACAAATAAGGCGCAAGTAGGACACAAGTAAGGGGTAACTAGGGCGTAACTAGGGTGCAAGTTGGGCGCAGCTAGGGCGCAAGTAGGGCGCAAGTAGGGCTCAACTGAGACGCACATAGGGTGCAACTAGGGCGCAACTAGGGCATAAGTATGACAGAAGTAGGGCGCAACTAGGGCGCAAGTAGAGCACAAATAGGGCGCAAGTAGGGTGCAACTAGGGTGCAACAAGGGCGTAACTAGGGCATAACTAGGGTGCAACTTAGGCGCAACTAGGGTGCAAGAAGATCGCAACCAGGACACAACTAGGACACAACTAGGGTACAACTAAGGCGCAAGTAGGGTGCAAGTAGGGCACAACTAGGGTGCAACAAGGACGTGAGTAGGATGCAAGTAGGGCACAAGTAGGGTGCTACTAAAGTGCAACTAGAGCACAACTAGGTTGCAACTAGGGTGCAACTAGGGCGCAACTAGGGCACAACTAGTGCGCAAGTAGGACACAAGTAGGGTGCAAGTAGGGCGTAACTATGGCGTAACTAGGGTGCAACTAGTGTGCAAGTAGGGCGCAAGTAGGGTACAACTAGGGCGCAGCTAGGACGCAAGTAGGGCGCAACAAGGGTGCAAGTAGGGTGTAAGAAGGGTGCAAGAAGGGCTCAAATAGGAGACACGTAGGGCATAAGTAGGGTAGAACTTAGGCGTAACTAGGGCGCAACTAGGGCACAACTAGGGCGCAAGTAGGGCGCAAGTAGGGCGCTAGTAGGGTGCAACTAGGACACAACTAGGGCGCAACTTGAGCATAGCTAGTGTCCAACTGAGGCGCAATCAGGGCGTAACTAAGGCACAATTCGGGCGCAACTTAGGCACAAGTAGGACGCAACTAGGGCACAAGTTGGGCGCAACTAAGGTGTAACTAGGGCGCAACTAGGGCGTAGCTAGTGCCCAACTGAGACACCACTAGGATGCAACTAGGGCGCAAGTAGGACGCAACTAGGGGACAAGTATGGCACAACTTGGGTGTAACTAGGGTGCAACTAGGGTGCAAGTAGGGCGTAAGTAGGGCGCAAGTAGGGCGCAAGTGGGGCACAACTAGGGCGCAACTAGGACGCAACTATGGCGTAAGTAGGACGCAAGTAGGATGCAAATAGGCTGCAACTAGGGTACCACTAGGACACAAGTAGTGCGCAAGTAGGAGGCAAGTAGGGCGTAACAAAGGGACAACTAGGGTGCAACTAGGGTGCAACTGGGACACAACTAGGGCGTAGCTAGTGTCCAACTGAGGCGCAACTAGGACGCAACTTGGACGCAACTAGGGCGCAACTAGGGCGCAAGTAGGGTGCAAGTAGGGTGCAACTAGGACACAACTATGGTGCAACTAGGCGTAGGTAGTGTCCAAGTGAGGCACAACTAGGGCACAACTAGGGTACAACTAGGACGTAGCTAGGGTGCAACTACAACGCAACTAGGACGCAAGTAGGATGGAACTAGGAAGCAAGTAGGTCTCAAGTAGGGCGTAACAAGGGTGCAACTAGGGTGTAGCTAGTTAACAACTGATGCGTAACTAGGGCGCAACAAGGACACAACTAGGGGGTAAGTAGGGCACATGTAGGACGCAAGTAGGGTGCAACTTGAGCGCAACCAGGGTGCAACTAGGGCGCAAGTAGGACGTAAAGGATGTAAGTAGGTTGCAACTAGGATACCACTAGGGCGCAAGTAGACGGAAGTTGGGTGCAACTAGGGCGCAACTAGGATGCAACTAGCGTGCAACTAGGGCGCAACTAGGACACAAGTAGGGCGCAGCTAGGGCGTAGCTAGTGTCCAACTGAGGCACAACTAGGGCGCAACTAGGATGTATGTAGGGAAGAACTAGGGCATAACTAGGGCGCAATTAGGGTGCAAGTAGGGCGCAAAGTAGGGCGTAAGGAGGGCAAAACCAGGGAACAAATAGGACGTAACTAGGGCACAAGCAGGGCACAAGAGGGAAGCAAGTAGGACTCAACTAGAGCACAACTAGGGTGCAGCTAAGGCGCAAGTAGGATGTAAAAAGGATGCAAGTAGGGTGAAACTAGGGCACCACTAGGGTGGAAGTAGGGGGGATGTAGGGTGCAAGGGCGCAACTAGTGTGCAACTAGTGTGCAACTAGGGCGCAACTAGGACACACTTAGGGAGCAGCTAGGGCGTAGCTAATGCCCAACAGAGGCGCAACCAGGGCGCAACTAGGTCGCAACTAGAGCGCAACTAGGGCGCAACTTGGTCGTAAGTAGGGCACAATTAGGACACAACAAGGGCGTGACTAGGACATAAGTAGGCGTAGGTAGTGCGCAAGTGAGGCGCAACTAGGGCGTAACTAGGACGCAACTAGAACGCAACTGGGGCACAACTAGGGCGTAACGAGGGTGAAATTAGGGCGCAAGTAGGATGCAAGAAAGGCGCAAGTAAGGTACAAGTAGGGGACAACTAGGACACAACTAAGGCGTAGCTAGTGACCAACTCAGGCGCAACTAGGACGCAACTAGGATGCAACTAGGACGCACCTAGGGTGGAAGTAGGGTGCAATTGGGGCACAACTAGGGTCCAACTAGAGCGTAGCTAGTGCCTGACTGAGGCAGAACTAGGAGGCACGTAGTGCACAAGTAGGGCGCAACTAGGGCCCAACTAGGGCATAGCTAGTGCCCGACTGAGGTGCAACTGGAACGCAACTAGGGCGCAAGTAGGGCGCAACCAGGGTACAAGTAGGACGCAAATAGGGCGCAATTATGGCGCAACTAGGGTATAACTAGGGCGCAACTAGGGCGCAAGGAGGGTGCAAGTAGAGCGCAACTAGGGCACAACTAGGACGCAACTAGGGTGAAGGTAGGGCGCAACTAGGGTGCAACTATGGCGCAACTAAGGCGCATCTAGGGCACAGCTAGGGCGCAAGTAGGACGCAAGTATGGTACAACCAGGGCGCAACTAGGGCGCAACTAGGGCGCAAGTAGGGCGTAAGTAGGGCTCAAGTAGGGTGCAACTAGGGCACAACTAGGGCGCAACTAGGACACAAGTATGGCGCAAGTAGGTTGCAACTAGAGCGCATCTAGGGCGTAACTAGGACACAAGTAGGACACAACAAAGGTGCAATTAGGACGCAAGTAGGGTGCAACTAGGGCGTAATTAGGGCGCAAGTAGGACGCAACTAGAGCGCAACCAGGACGCAACTAGGGTGCAACTAGGGCGTAGCTAGTGTCCAACTGAGGTATAACTAGGGTGCAACTAGGGCGCAAGTAGGGTGCAAGTAGGGTGCAAGAAGATCGCAACCAGGACACAACAAGGACACAACTAGGGCGCAACTAAGGCGCAAGTAGGGCGCAAGTAGGGCACAACTAGGGCACAACTAGGACACGAGTAGGATGCAAGTAGGGCACAACTAGGGTGCAACTAGAGTGCAACTAGAGCGCAACTAGGGTGCAACTAGGGTGCAACTAGGGCGGAACAAGGGCACAACTAGGGCGCAAGTAGGACACAAGAAGGGTGCAAGTAGGGCGTAACTATGGCGTAACTAGGGCTCAACTCGTGTACAAGTAGGGCGCAAGTAGGATACTACTAGGGCGCAACTAGGACGTAGGCAGGGTGCAACTAGGGCGCAAGTAGGGTGCAAGAGGGGTGCAACTAGGGCTCAAATAGGACACAAGTAGGGCATAAAGAGGGCGCTAGTAGGGTGCAACTAGGACGCAACTAGGGCGCAACTAGAGCATAGCTAGTGTCCAACTGAGGTACAACTATGGCATAACCAAGGCGCATGTCGGGCATAACTTAGGCACAAGTAGGGCGCAACTAGGGCACAAGTTGGGCGCAAGTAGGACGCAAGTAGGGTGAAACTAGGGCACAACTAAGGTGCAACCAAGGTGCAAGTAGGGTGCAACTAGGGCGTAGCTAGTGTCCAACTCAGGCGCCACTAGGATGCAACTAGGGCGCAAGTAGGACGCAACTAGGGTGCAAGTACGGAACAACTAGGGTGCAACTAGGGCACAACTAGGGTGCAACTAGGGTGCAACTAGGATGCAAGTAGGATGTAAGGAGGAAGCAAGTAGGTCTCTAGTAGGGCGTAACTAGGGCGCAACTAGGGCATAGCTTGTATCCAACTGAGGCGTAACTAGGGTGCCACTAGGACACAACCAGGGCAAAACTAGGACGCAAATAGGGTGCAACTAGGGTGCAAGTAGGGTACAAGTAAGACGCAAGTAGGATGCCAGTAGGGAGCAACTAGGGAGAAACTAGGGCACAAGTTGGGCGCAACTAGATTGCCAGTAGGGCACAAGTAGGGTGCAACTAGGGCGCAAGTAGGACGTAACTAGGGCGATACTAGGGTGCAACTAGGACACAAGTAGGGCGATACTAGGGTGCAACTAGGGCGTAGCTAGTGCCTAATTGAGGCGTAACTAGGGTGAGACTAAAGCGCATGTAGGGTGCAACTAGGGAACAACTAAGGCGCAAGTAGGGCGGAACTAGGACGTAACTATGGTGCAAATAGGGCGCAATCAGGACGCAGCTAGGGTACAACTAGGGCCCAACTAGGGCGTAGCAGATGTCCAATTGAGGCACAACTTGAACGTAACTCGGGCGCAAGTAGGGGGCAAGTAGGGCGAAATTAGGGTGCAATTAGGGTGCAACTAGGGAGCAAGTAGGACGCAAGAAGGGCATAAGCAGGGCGCAAGAAGGACGCAACCAGGACGCAACTAGGGCACAACTAGGGCGCAAGTAGGGTGCAAGTAGGGCGCAATCAGGGCGTAAGTAAGGTGCAACTAGTGCGCAATGATGACACAACTAGGATGCAAGTATGGCACAAGTGGGGTTCAAATAGGGCGCAACTAGGGCGTAACTAGGACACAAGTAGGACCCAATTAAGGCGCAACTAGGGTGCAACTAGGGTACAAGTAGGACACAGTAGGACAAAACTAGGGCACAACCAGGACGCAACTAAGGCGAAACTAGGGTGCAAGTAGGGTGCAAATAGGGCGCAACTAGGGCGCAACTAGGGCACAACTAGGGTGCAAGTAAGGCACAAGTAAGGCGGAGCTAGGACGTAAGGAGGGCACAACTAGGGCGCAACTAGGGTGAAAGTAGGGCGCTAGTAGGGCGCAACTGGGATGCAGCTAGGGCGCAACTAGGGCGTAGCTAGTGCCCATCTGAGGCGCAACTAGGGCGCAACTAGGGTGCAAGTCGGAATCAACTTGGGCGCAAGTAGGGCGGAATTAGGGCGTAAGTTGGGTGCAATTAGGGCACAACTAAGGCACAATTAAGTGACAACTAGGATGAAGCTATGATGCAACTAGGGTGCAACTAGGGTGTAGGAAGTGTCCAATTGAGGCACAACTAGGGTGCAACTAGGGCACAAGTAAGACATAACTAGGGTACATGTACGGCATAATGAGGGTGCAACTAGGGTGCAACTAGTGAGCAAGTAGGGCGTAAGTAGGATGCAAGTAGGGTGCAAGTGGGGCGGAGCTAGGGCGCAACTTGGACGCAACTAAGACGTAAGTAGGACGCAAGTAGGGTGCAAGATTGCTGCAACTAGGGCACCACTAGGGCACAAGGAGGACGTAAGAAGGAGGCAAGTAGGACACAACTAGGGGGCAACTAGTATGCAACTAGGGTGTAACTAGGACGTAACTAGGACGTAGCTAGTGTCCAACTGAGGCGCAACTAGGTCGCAACTTGGGCGCAGCTAGGGCGCAACTAAAGTGCAAGTAGGGCGCAAGTAGGGCTTACGTAGGGCACATCTATGGCGCAACTAGGATGCAACTAGGCATAGCTAGTGCCCAAGTGAGGCACAACTAGGGCATAACTAGGACGCAACTAGGACGGAACTAGGGCACCACTAGGGCACAACTAGGGTGCAACTAGGGCGCAAGTAGCACACAAGTAGGACACAAGCAGGTCGCAATTAGGGCGTAATGAGGATGTAACTAGAATGTAGCTAGTGCCCAACTGAGGTGCAACTAAGGCGCAACTAGGGCGAAACTAGGGCGCAAGTAGGGTGCAACAAGGGTGCAAGCAGGACACAAGTAGGGCACAAGTAGGACGCAAGAGGGGGGCAACTAGGGGACAACTAGGGCGCAAGTTTGACGCAACTAGGGCGGAAGTAGGGCGCAAGTAGGGCGCAACTAGGGTGCAACTAGGGTGCAAGTAGGCCTCAACTACGGCGATACTAGGGCGCAACTAGGGTGCAAGTAGGGTGCAAGTAGGGTGCAACTAGCGTACAACTAGGACGTAACTATGACAAAAGTAAGGTGCAACTAGGGTGCATGTAGGGGCCAACTAGGACACAAGAAGAGTATTACTATAACGCAACTAGGGCGCGACTAGGACACAACTAAGGTGCAAGTACAGCGCAAGTAGGGCGCAGGTAGGGCACAACTAGGTCGTAACTAGAAAACAAGTAGGATGCAAGTAGGAGTAAGTAAGGCGCAACTAGGGCGCAACTAGGACGCAACAAGGGTCCAAGTATGGCACAAGTAGGTCGCAAGTAGGGCGCAGGTAGGGCGCAACTAGGGCGCAAGTAGGACGCAACTAGTACGCAAGAGGGATGCAAGTAGGGGGCAACTAGGGTGCAATTAGGACGTAATAGGGGGCAAGTGGGAGGCAAGTGGCGCAACTAGGACGCAAGTAGGGTGCAAGTAGGGTGCAAGTAGGGCGCAACTCGGGTGTAACTAGGGCGCAACTAGGGCACAACTAGGGCGCAAGTAGGAGGCAAGTAGGGCGCTAGTAGGGCCCAACTAGGGTGCAAGTAGGACGCAACTAGGGTGAATCTAGGGTGTAAGTAGGACGCAAAAAGGATGAAGCTAGTGCCCAACTGAGGCACAACTAGGACACACATAGGGCACAACTAGTGCGTAAGTAGGGCGCAACTAGAACGCAACTAGGGTGCAACTAGGACGGAACTAAGGCGCAAATAGGGCGCAAGTAGGACGCAACTAGGGCGCAACTAGGGTGCAACTAGGGCGCAACTGGGGTACAAGTAGGACGTTGTTAGGGTAGAACAAGGGCGCAAATAGGGCGTAACTAGGGCACAAGTAGGGCGCAAGTAAGGTGCAAGTAGGGTGCAACTAGTGGGGCGCAACTAGGACGCAAGTAGGGTGCAACTAGGACGTTCCTAGGGTGCGAGTAGGACACAACTAGGGCGCAACTAAGGCCCAACTAGGACGCAACTAGGGTGTAGCTAGTGCTCAACTGAGGCTCAACTAGGGAGTAGCTAGGGCGCAACTAGGGCGCATCTAGGATGCAAGTAGGGAACAACTAGGGCGCTTTAAGGCGCAACTAGGGTGCAAGTAGGACGCAAGTAGGATGCGAGTAGGGTGCAACAAGGGCACAACTAGGGCGCAACTAGGGCGCAAGTAGGGTGCAAGTAGGGTGTAACTAGAGCACAACTAGGGTGCAACTAGAGGGAAAGTAAGACGCATGTAGGGTGCAAATAGGGCACAACTAGGGTACAAGTAGGGCGCAAGTAGGGCACATGTAGGGCGCAACTAGGGTACAAGTAGGGTGCAACTAGGATGCAACTAGGATGCAACTAGGGTGCAACTGGGGTGTAGCTTGTGTCCAACTGAGGCGCAACTAGGACGCAACTAGGGTGCAACTAGGGCGCAACTAAGACGCATATAGGACGCAAACAAGGTGCAACTAGGACACAACTAGGACGCAACTAGGCGTAGCTAGTGTCCTAGTGAGGGGCAACTAGGGCGTAACTAGGGTGCAACTAGGGCGCAACTAGGGTGCAACTAGGGCGCAACTAGGGCGCAAGTAGGGTACAAGTAGGGTGCAAGTAAGGCGCAAGCAGGGTGTAACTAGGGTGCAACTAGGACGTAGCTAGTGTCTAACCGTGGTGCAACTAGGGCGCAACTAGGGTGCAACTAGGGTGCCAGTAGGGTGCAACTAAGGTGCAAGTAGGGCACAAGTAGGGCGCAAGTAGGGGACAACTAAGGCGCAACTAGGACGCATCTAGGGTGCAAGTTGGGGCCAATTAGGGTGAAAATAGGGCGCAGGTTGGGCTCAACTAGGACGCAATGAGGGCGCAACTAGGGCGTTAGTGGGGCACAACTAGGGTACAACTAGGGCAAACTTAGGATGCAATTAGGGCACAAGTAGGACGCAACCAGGACGTAACTAAGACACAACAAGGGCGCAAATAAGACACAAGTAGCGCTCAATTAGGGTACAACTAGGGCACAAGTATGGCACAAGGCACAACTAGGGCACAACTAGCACGCACCTAGGGCACAAGAAGGGTACAACTAGGGTGCAACCAGGACGCAACAAGGAAGCAACTGGGGCATAGCTAGTGCCCAAGTGAGGCGGAACTGGGGCACAACTAGGGCGCAAGTAGGGCACACGAAGGGCACAACAATGACTCAACTAGGACGCAACTAGGGCGTAACTAGGGCCCAACTAAGGTGCAAGTAGGGTGCATCTAGGGTGCAACTAGGGTACAACTAGGACACAAGTAGGACGCAAGTAGGATGCAAATAGAATGCAACTAGGGTACAAGAAGGGTGCAAATAGGGCGCAAGTAGGACGCAAGTAGGGCGTAACTAGGGCACAACTGGGACGCAAGTAGGACACAAGTAGGGTGTAACTAGGGCGTAACTAGGGCGTAACTATGGTGCAACTAGGGTGCAAATAGGGCACAAGTAGGGTACTAGTAGGGCGTAAATAGAGCGCAACTAGGGCGCATCTATGGCGCAACAAGGGCGTAGATAGTGCCTAACTAAGGCGCAACTAAGGTGTAACTATGGTGCAAGTCGGGCGCAAGTAGGGCGCAAGTATGGCATAACTAGGGTGCAAGTAGGGCCCAAGTAGGGCGCAACTAGAATTGCAACTAGGGTGCAACTAGGGTGCAACTAGGGCGTAGGTAGTGCCCAACTGAGGCATAACTAGGGCGCAACTAGGGTACAAGTAGGATGCAACTAGGACGTCAGTAGGACCCAACTAAGACACCACTAGGGTGCAACTAGGGTACAGCTAAGGAGCAAGTAGAATGCAACTAGGGTGCGACTAGGGCACAACTAGGGCGTAGGTAGGGTACAAGTATGGAGCAATCAGGACGCAACAAAGGCACCAGTAGGACGCAACTAGGGTGCGAGTAGGGCGCAAGTAGGGCGCAAGTAGGGCACAAGTAGGATGCAACTAGTCGAGCGCAACTAGAGTGCAAGGAGGGCGTAACTAGGACGCAAGTAGGATGCAAGTATGGCGCAACTAGAGTGCAACAAGGGCCCAACTAGGGTGCAGGTAGGGCAGTGCTAGTGCGCATTTGAGGCGCAACTAGGGCGTAACTAGGACACAAGTAGGGTCAAGTAGGGTGTAAGTAGGGAACCAGGTCGTAACTAGGGCGCAGTTAGGGTGCAAGTAGGACGCAAGTAGGGTGCGAGTAGGACACAACTAGGACACAACTAGGACGCAACTAGGGTGCCAGTAGGGTGCAAGTTGGACGCAAGTAGGGCACAACTAGGGCACAACTAGAGTGCAACCACGGCGCAAGTAGGACGTAAATGGGATGCAAGTAGGGCGCAACTAGGGTGCCACTTGGGTGCAAATATGGCGGAAGTAGAGCGCAACTAGGGCGCAACTAGGATGCAACTAGGACGCAACTAGGACAAAACAAGGACGGAACTAGGGTGTAGCTAGTGTCCACCTGAGGTGCAACTAGTTCGCAAGTAGGGTGCAACTAGGGTGCAAGTAGGGCATAAGCAGGGTACAAACAGGGCACAACTAGGGCACAACTAGGGCGTTACTATGCGTAGCTAGTAACCAAGTGAGGCGTAACTAGGGTGCATCTAGGGCGCAACTAGGACGTAACTAGGGCCCAACTAGGGTGTAACTAGGGCGAAATTTGGGCACAAGTAGGGTGCAAGTAGGGCGCAAGTAGGGCACAAGTAGGGCGCAACTAGGACGCAACTAGGGTGTAGTTAGTGCCCAACTGAGGCGCAACTAGGATGCAAATAGGACACAACTAGGATGCAAGTAGGGCACAATTAGGGCGCAAGTAGGGTACAAGTGGGGTGCAAGTAGGACGCAAGTAGGGGGAAACTAGGGCACAACTAGGACGCAATTTGGCCGCGACTAGGGCGCAAGTAGGGCGCAACTAGGGTGCAAGAAGGGCACAACTATAATGCAACTAGGGCGCAACTAGGGCACAACTAAGGCGCAAGTAGAGCGCAAGTAGGACGCATTTAGGGTGCAAGTAGGGCGCAACTAGGAAGCAAGTTGGACGCAAGTAGGATGCAAGTAAGAGGCAACTAGGGGGCAACTAGGACGCAACTAGGACGGAAGTATAGTGCAAGTAGGGCGCAAGTAGAACAAAAATAGGGCACAACTAGGGTGCAACTAGGACACAACTAGGGTGTAAGAAGGACGCAAGTAGGATGTAACTTGGGTGCAACTAGGGCGCAACTAGAGCACAAGTAGGACACAAGTAGGGCACAACTAGGGCGCAACTAGGGTGTAAATAGGGCGCAATTAGGGGAAAACTAAGGTGTAACTAGGGCACAACTAGTGTACAAGTAGGACGCAAATAGGGTGCTAGTAGGGCACAACTAGGTCGCAACTAGAGCGCTAATAGGATGTAACTAGTGCCCAACTGAGGCGGAACTAGTGCGCATCTAGGACGCAAGTCAGGCCCAACTAGGGCACAAGTAGCGCAAGTAGGGCGCAAGTAGGGCGCAAGTAGGGCGCAACCAGTGCGCAACTAGGGCGTAAGTAGGACGCAAGTAGGGCGTAGGTAGTGCCCAACTTAGGCACAACCAGGACACAACCAGGGCACAGGTACCCCACTGATCTTTAAATTCGATATCAATGATCTTGGTACTGGTTGATGTTTGTCAAAAATGGACTTTCATCAAAATTGAATGTACCACCTGAATAATTCAAAAAATCATTCAACGAATTTAACGATCTACCCTTATGTTTTATTTATTCTATGCCAGTGTTCGTGGACCATTGCTTCTTGTATGTTTTTGTTTGTGTACATAAATCATATGAGGGACCATGTTCAAACGTGGTGCACATCTGTCGTGCGCGTGCCCACAACGTGCGGTCGGAACTGTCCAACCGCGCATTGAATCACAAGGAAATGACTAGTCACTTGACCAGCCAAGTGACCAGTCACACGGAACCGACTAGCTGGAAGCGCACATCAGTCGAGCATTGAATTCGGATGCTCAAATGTTTGGAGAGAGACAGGCTTTCGTCGAAAGATTAAACTAAAAGGCCCCGATTGTCGAATTCAACGAACTATCCCCCCATTTTTGATAATTTTAAGCATATACCCTAAATAATTCAAGAAGGGCAAAATGTTCGTCGAATTAAGGCGCAAGTAGGGCACAAGTAGGGCGCAAGTAGGGCACAAGTAGGGTGCAACTATGTGTAACTTGTGCGTAACTAGTGACAATTAGGGTGCAAGGAGGCAGCAATGAGGGCGCAACAAGGGTACCACTAGGACACAACTAGGGCGCGAGCAGGGTGCAAGTAGGGCGTAAGTAGAGTGCAACTAGTGGAGCACAACTAGGGTGCAAGTAGGGCACAACTAGGATGCAAGTAGGGCGTAAACAGGACGCAACTAGGGCCCAACTAGGTCCCAACTAGGGTGCAACTAGGGCAGTAGCTAGAGTCCATTTGAGGCGCAACTACTAGAGCGCAAGTTGGTTGCAACTAGGATGTAAGAAGGGAACAACTAGGGCATAACTAGAGCGCAACTAGGGTGCAAGTAGGACACAAGTAGGCTGCAAGTAGGGAACAACTAGGGCATTACTAGGACGCAACTAGGGTGCAAGTAGGGCGTACATAGGACGCAAGTAGGGTCAACTAGAGCACAACTAGGGTCCAACTAGGGCGTAAGTAGGACGTAAACAGGATGCAAGTAGGGCGCAACTAGGGTGCGACTAGGGCACAAGTAGGGCGGAAGTAGGGCGCAACTAGGGCGCAACTAGGGTGTAACTAGCGTGCAACTACGACGCAACTAGGGCGCAGCTTGGGTGTAGCTAGTGCCCAACTGAGGCCCAACTAGGGCATAAGTAAGGTGTAAGTAGGTAAGAACTACGACGTAACTCAGGCGCAACTAGGGTGCAAGTAGGGCGCAAGTAGGGTGCAAGTAGGACAAAACTAGGGCATAGCTCGGACGCAACTAGGGCGCAAGTAGGGCGCAAGTAGGATGCAAATAGGGCACAACTAGAGTGCAACTAGGGTGCAACTAGGGCGCAAGTAGGATTTAAACAGGATGCAAGAAGGGCGCAACTAGGGTACCACTACAGCGCAAGTTGGGCGGAAGTAGGGCACAACTACGGCGAACTAGGGTGCAACTAGCGTGCAACTAGGGCACAACTAGGACACAACTAGGGCGCAGCTAGGCCGTAGCTAGTACCCAACTGAGGTGCAACTAGGGCACAACTAGGGCGCAACTAGGGCGCAACTAGGGCGCAACTAGGGCGCAACTAGGGCGTAAGTATGGCACAAGTAGGGCGTAACTAGGGCGCAACTAGGACGCAACTAGGCGTAGCTAGTGCCCAAGTGAGGCGCAACTAGGGCGTAACTAGGGCGCAACTAGGACACAACTAGGGTACAACTAGGGCATAACCAGGGCAAAATTAGGGCTCAAGTAGGACGCAAGTAGGGCGCAAGTAGGGTGCAATTAGGGCACAAATAGGACGCAACTAGGGTGTAGCTAGTGTCCAACTAAGGCGCAACTAGGACTCAATTAGGACGCAACTAGGGGGCAACTAGGGTACAAGTAGGGTGCAAGTGGGGCACAACTAGGGTGTAATTCGGGCGTGACTAGGACGCAAGTAGGACGCAAGTAGGGCGCAATTAGGACACAACTAGGGCACAACTAGAGCGCAACTAAAGCACAAGTAGGGCGCAAGTAGGGTGCAACTAGGGCCCAGCTAGGGCAAAATCAGGACGTAGCTAGTGTCCAATTGAGGTGTAACTAGGACGCAACTTGGACGCAAGTAGGGCACAAGTGAGATGCAAGTAGGGTGCAAGTACAGCGCAAGTAGGATGCAGCTAGGGTGTAACTAGGGTACAAGTAGGGCGCAAGTAGGGCTCAAGTAGGACACAACTAGTGCGCAACTAGGGCACAACTAGGACGCAAGTATGGCCTAAGTAGGGCATAACTAGGGTGCAACTTGGGCGCAACTAGGACGCAAGTAAGGCGCAACTAGGACCCAAATAGGGCACAAATAGGATGCAACTAGGACGCAAATAGGGCACAAGTAGGGCACAGCTACGGCGCAACCAGGACGCAACTAGGATACAGCTAGGGCGCAACTAGGACGCAAGTAGGGCGCAAGTAGGACGCAAGTAGGGTGCAAGTAGGTACAACTAGGGTGCATCTAGGGCGTAGCTAGTGTCCAACCAAGGCGCAACTAGGGTGCAACTATGGTATAACTAGGGTGCAACTAGGGCGCAAGTAGGGTGTTACTAGGGTGCTAATAGGTCACAGGTAAGGCGCAAGTAGGACGTAAGTAGGGAGCAACTAGGGCGCAACTAGGTTGCAAGTTGGGGGCAACTAGTGTGTAAGTTATGGCACAAATAGGACTCAACTAGGATGCAATTAGGACACAACTAAGGCGCAAGTAGGGCGTAACTACAATGCAACCAGGACGCAACTAGGGTGCAACTAGGGCACAACTAGGATGCAAGCAGGGTGCAAGTAGGACGCAAGTAGGGCACAAGTAGGGTGCAACTAGGGTGTAACTAGGGCGTAGCTAGTGTTAAACGGAGGCACAACTAGGGTAAAATTAGGGCGCAACTAGGGTGCAACGAGGGCGCAACTAGGGTGCATCTATTGTGCTTGTAGGGCACAAGTAAGGCGAAAGTAGGACGCAAGTAGGGGGCAACTAGGGCGCAACTGGGACGCAAGTTGGGCGTAACTAGGTTGCAAGTAGGGCGCAAGTAGGACTCAACTAGGATGCAATTAGGACACAACTAGGGCGCAAGTAGGGCGTCACTAGGGCACAACTAAGACACAGCTAGGGTACAAGTAGGGCGCAATTAGGACACAACTAGGACGCAACTAGGGAAAAACAAGCACGGAAGTAGGACGCAAGTAGGGTGCAACTAGGGCGCAAATAGGGCACAACCAGAGCGCACCTAGGACGCAAGTAGGACGCAAGTAGGGTGCAACTAGGGCATAACTAGGGCGTAACTAGGATGCAAATAGGGTGCAAGTAGGGTGCAAGTAGGGCGCTAGTAGTGTGCAACTAGGGCACAACTAGGGCGCAATAAGGGCGTAGGTAGTGTTCAACTGAGGCGCAACTAGGGCGCAAGTCAGGCACAAGTAGGGTGCAACTAGGGCATAAGTAGGACAGAAATAGGGCGCAACAAGGACAGAACTAGGGTGCAACCAGGGTGCAACTAGGGCGCAACTAGGTTGTAGGTAGTGTCCAACTGAGGTAAAACTAGGGTGCAACTAGGGCGCAACTAGGGCACAAGTAGGATACAACTAGGGCATAAGCGCTACTAAGACAAAACTAGGGTGCAACTAAGGTGTAATGAGGGTGTAAGTAGGGTGCAAGAGGGCGCAATTAGGGTGAACAAGAGCACCACAGGATGCAACTAGGGTGCAAGTAGGGTGTAGGTAGGGCACAAGTAGTCTGCAACTAGTCGGACACAAATAGGGCGCAAGTAGGGCGAAACTAGGACGTAAGTAGGGCATAAGTAAGACACAACTAGGGCACAACTAGGGTCCAACTAGGGTACAACTAGGACAGTAGCTAGTGCCCAACTGAGGTGCAACTAGGTTGCGACTACGACGCAAGTAGGACGCAACTAGGGTGCAAGTAGGAAACAACTAGGGTGCAACTAGGGTGCAACTAGGGTGCAACTAGGGTGCAACTAGGGTGTAAGTAGGGAACAAGTAGGGCACAAGTAGGGCGCAACTAGGGTACAATCAGGACACAACTAGGGCACAAGTAGGACGCAAGTAGGAAGCAAGTACGGTATAACTAGAGCGCAACTAGCTTGCAACTAGGGCACAAGTAGGATGCAAGTAGGATGCAAGTAGGGCGCTACTAGGACGTCACTAGGGTGCAAGTAGGGAGGAAGTAGTGCAAAACTAGGGCACAACAAGGGCGTAACTAGGGCGCAACTACAGCACAATGAGGACGCAACTGGGGTAAAACTAGGGTGTAGCTTGTGTCCAAGTGAGGGGCAACTAGGACGCTACAAGGGCGCAACTAGGACGCAACTAGGGTGCAACTAGGACATACATAGCGCACAAGTAGGATGCAACTAGGGCGCAACTAGGGCGCAACCAGGCGTAGCTAACACAAAAGTGAGGCGCAACTAGGGCATAACTGGGGCGCAATTAGGGCGCAACTAGGGTGCAACTAGGGTGTAACTAGGGCACAACTAGGGTGCAACTCGGGCGCAAGTAGGGTGCAACTAGGGTGCAACTTAAGTGCAACTAGGGCGCAACTAGGGTGCAAGTAGGGTGCAAGTAGGGTGCAACTAGGATGCAACCAGGATTTAACTAGGGTGCAACTAGGACATAGCTAGTACCCAACTGAGGCGCAACTAGGGGGCAACTAGCGCGCAAGTAGGGCATAACCAGGGTGTAAGAAGGACGCAACTATGACGCAACTAGGGCACAACTAGGGGGCAACTAGGGCGCAACTAGGGTTCAAGTAGGGCGCAACTAGGGTGCAACTAGGGCGCAACTAGGACGTAAGTAGGACACAATTAGGGTACAACTAGGGCCCAACTAGGGTACAACTAGGGCGCAAGTAGGGTGCAAGTATGGTGCAAGTAGGGTGTAAGAAGCACACAACTAGGGCGGAACTAGAGAGCAAGTGGAACGCACGTAGGACGCAAGTATCAAAAGATTGGAGTGAGCGGAGATAGCAATGGCAGAGCAGACAGAGGTAAAACGTCATGCACAGACAGATTGGCAGGGTAATGGCAGTAGGAAGGTGTGAGTCATTGTGAGGAGTTAGTCGCGGAGCGTTAATGAGAAGCAATGTGCTGAGTGTAGGTGCGAGGTAGACATTGGGCCAATGAGAGAAAGTCAAAGTGAAACAGAAGTGATGAGTTTGGTGGCAGTTGAGCAACGAGTTGAGCGACACAGCAAGAGGGCACGAACAGAGAGTGGATGGCGAGATCAGAGTGAGCAAAGAGCGAGCAGAGCGAAGACACGGCGGTGAAGCCGCTGAACCAAAGGCAAACAGGATGAGCGGAACTATTCTGGGTTAACTTAGAGGGAATGAACATCCTCGGTAATGTATCGCGGAACAGGAAAAAAGTAGAGCAACAGCTTGTTTTTTTCAGCCGGATGTGGTTGCGACATGGTTGCAGTTTTTAGGGGCGGCTCGCCTCTGGGGCCTCGATCGTGACCGAGAATCCCTCGACGAGGTGGTTCTTGTTGGTTTGGTACGGAACCTGAACTTTATTCAGAGCTTGGATTAATGAGGGACTATGTCAGTGTTGACTTCAGTATTCCGACAGTCCTCCTGAAGTCAACATTGGAGAGGATGTGGTACATAGGTCAAATACAGGGATCACCAGGTCTCTGAGAATCCTTCTTGTGGTTGCCGTATAAGTGAGAGTGATGGGTGGTGAGGATGAGTGCCTCCTTCGGGAGTGCTTCTACTCAGTCCATACCAAGAAGGGATATGGAGTTCAGGAAACCAAGGAGCACCTGTCAGAGATTGAACTTGGGGGATTGGGGTCTCCCCAGATTGAGTAGCAGTTCAAACCTCCATTGTATGGTAGTTTGTGGAACCATCTCTTTTCCTGTGCAGTTGGGGGGAATTGCGCAGGCACTCTAGAAGATGAGTAACAATATCAGTTCGTGTCCTGCTAGGTGTTGAACAGTCAATGAAGTAGATTGGTTTCATTGATGGTCGGACACGAAGAAGGGCAGTGGCTGTGTTGTTGCTCATAGTCTGCTCTAGTGTAGTGAGTGCTGAGAGGAACCGTTGATTCATCAAGGCTGTCTGTCGAGGTAGCCTTCATGAGGATGTTGTTCCAAGGAGATACTGCCGATAGGTCATTCTCCTTGGTATGATCCCTTAGAAGGGTGATGATGGGGATGATGGAGATGCTGATGGTGCTAAATACTGGGGACGTAGGAGTGGAGGACGCTGCCACGACGCCACACTCAAAGAGGCCTCTGCCATAGCGACCTCTGTGAGTCCAGGGGAAGTGTAGGGAAGCACAGGGATTGAGACAGTCAGGTCCACGGATACAACAGCTTGTGCCACCGGTTAGCTTGATCAAACAGGGAGACATGTGGTGTCCATTTCCAGTGGCATTTGTGACTGTGCCTTTGTTGACTGGCTTTGGCTATGAATGCAGGTATTGATGGGGAAAGATATGGGTGTTGCACCCACGTGCGCAAGAAGGAGGCACTCAAGAAGCAGGAACTTCCACTTTTGCTAGAGGAGTGATGGCTTGTGCCCCAGTTTGCTCGAGCCCAACGAGCAGTATGACTGGCGGTGTCCAATGCTCTGGCGACAGGGAGACCTGCTGCTGCTGAGAAGGGGTAAGGACGCAGGTTACTGCGAGATTGGCGGCGTTACCGGGTGGATCCTAGTGCCAGCACAAAGGAAGAAGAAAAACAGAGGAGAAAAAGGCGTGGATGCAGAAACTTGAGTGCAGGAATGGAACCACGTGCACTAGAGTTGAATTGGCGTGGGTGCAGGCCGCCGCGAAGCTGGCGGTTCGGCCGGGCAGCTCCTGGTGCCGAGTGGAGGATGGGAATGACAGATGCGGAATGGTACTGGAATGGGCACAGGGATGAACCTTGTGCGCTTCGAATGCAGGGGCGGAGAGATGCGGCAAGGGGGACGCTTGAGCGAACGCGCCGTGAAAAATCTGCTGTCGGCGTGGGTGCAGGCTGCTACGAAGACGGTAGCTAGCTCGTGCGGATCCGTGTGCTGGCCATAGATGCTGATGATTGCTGATGAGGAGGCAGAAGTTGATGAGGGATGATGGACGCAGGGGCGAGCTGCGTGCGATTCAGAAGTTTCGGCGTGGGTGCAGGTTGTCACGCAGCACGCGATGCGACTGGGTGGATCCTTGTGCTGAGTGGAGAACTATGCTGGAAACGGCTGCTGGATGACGATGGGGTGGATGCAGGGGCAAAACCACGTGCGCTGTAGAGGACGATGACATTGACGCTGATGACGCTGAGACAAAGGTGAATCGGCAAATGTAGAGTATGCGAGAACTGCTGAGAAGAGTGCTCGGAGCTGAGAAGGAGGGGGCTGGTGAAGATGATAGTGACGATAGGAGGCAAGGAGATGAGGCTGAAGCGGATGGCGGCAGGAGGATAGTGGAGATGCGAAGTGAGCGGTGGAAGGTGTGGGCGATACAACCAGCTACTCTGTTGTCAGGCGAGTGACGACTTGTTCCCCAGTTGGCTCAACGTATGAGCTGGAAGACTGGTGGTGTCCGATGCCCTGACGGCGAGAGAAAGTCGGTTGTGGCAGAAAAGGCGGGAGATGGGCAGAGACGTCCGTCCGCGATTGTCAGGAGAGTGACGGCTTGTTCCCCAGTTGGCTCCAAACAGGAGCAGGAAGACTGGTGGTGTCCGATGTCCTAACGGCGCACGGCACGCTGCTGCTGCTGATGGCACAAGAAGGTGGTGCGAGAGCAAGACGCGGAAGGCGGATGGCAACAATGATGAGGCTGATGCAGCTGGAGCAGATAATGCAGATGAAGGAGGTGAGAGAGCTTGTAGCGGCTAGCGGACAATGAGAGCACTTGCAGGAGGAAGAGTAGTGGGCGGCAGGAAGCTTTGAGGAAGATGGCGGCAGGTAGCGGCTGAAGAGCTACTTATAGCTGTTCTTCGAATCAGAGTCACTGATTGTTGGCCACGGGCACGGAGTGGGTGTAGGGCTTGATCTGGATGACACAAGGTCGTTCCAGCTTGAGAAGCAATCAGAGCAGTGCTGCTGACGTCGGCTGCTGATAAAGCTGACCGGCGCGAGGCAGCGGTGGCGGCAGATGAATGCTGGACAGAGGAGTACAGCGGTTGCGGTAGCAAAGGGACAACTGGATCACGGGGCACCAGGTGATGTCCCCTGATGCTCTAATACCATGTCAGAAGATTGGAGTGAGCGGAGATAGCAATGGCAGAAGCAGGCAGAGGCAAAACGTCATGCATAGACAGATTGCCAAGATGACGGCAGCAGGAAGGCGTGAGTTGTTACAAGGAGGTAGTCGCGGAGGGTTAATGAGAAGCAATGTGCTGAGTGTAGGTGCGAGGTAGACATGGGGCCAGTGAGAGAAAGTCAAGGCAGACGGAAGTGATAAGTTTGGTGGCAGTTGAGCGAGGAGATGAGCGACGGAGCGAGAGGGAACGCACGGAGAGTGGATGGCGAGATCAGAGTGAGCAAAGAGCGAGCAGAACGAAGACACGGCGGCGAAGCCGCGGAACCAAAGGCAAACAGGATGAGCGGAACTGTTCTGGGTTAACTCTGAGGCAATGAACATCCTCAGTAATACATCACAGAACAGGACAAAAGCAGAGCAACAGCTTCTTTTTCGTTAGCCGGATGTGGTTGCGACGTGGCCGCAGGTTTTAGGGGCGGCTCGCCTGTGGGTCCTCGATCGTGACCATAATGCCGTTGGAAAGGTGGTTCTTGTTGGTTTGGTACGGTACCTAAACCTTATTCAGAGGGCGGATTATCCGAGGGATTATGTCAGTGTTGACTTCAATATTCCGACAGCAACTAAAGTACAACTAGGACGTAACTTTGGCGCATGTAGGGCGCAAGTAGGATGTAATTAGGGCGTAACTCGGGTGTAACTAGGGCGCAACTAGGGGGAAAGTAGGGCGCAAGTAGGACGCTGGTAGGGCGTAACTAGGACGCAAATAGGGTGCAACAAGGGTGTAGCTAGAGTCCAACTGAGGCGGAACTAGGGTGCAACTAGGACGCAAGTCGGGCATAACTAGGTTGCAAGTAGGATGCAACTAGGGTGCAAGTAGGGCGCAAGTAAGGCACAACTAGGGCGCAACTAGTGCGCAACTAGGACGTGTGTTGTGTCCAGCTGAGGCACAACTACGGCGCAACGAGGGTGCAAGTAGGGGGCGACTAGGGCATAAGTAGGGAGCAACTAGGACACAACTAAAGTGCAACTAGGGTACAACGAAGGCGCAGGTAGGGCACAACTAGGGTGCAACTAGGACGCAACTAGGGCGCAAGTAGGATGCAAGTAGGGCGCAATCAGAGCGCAACAAGGCCACCACTAGGGTGCAACTAGGGCGCAAGTAGGACGCAAGTAGGGCGCAAGTAGGGTGCAGCTAGTCGAGCACAACTAGGGCACAAGTAGGGTAGAGCTAGGACACATGTAGGGCGCAAGTAGGGTGCAACTAGAGCACAACTAGGGCCCATCTAGGGCGCAAGTAGGGTGCAAATAGGGCACAAGTAGGGCCCAACTAGGGCACAACTAGGACAGTAGCTAGCCTCCAATGGAGGTGCAACTAGGGCGTGACTAGGGTATAAGTAGGACACAACTAGGGTACAAGTAGGGAACAACCAGGGGGCAACTAGGGCGCAACTAGGGTGTACGTAGGGCGCAAGTAGGGCGTAAGTAGAGCGCAACTAAGGCACAACTAAGAGGCAACAAGGGTGCAAGTAGGGCGCAAGTAGGATGCAAGTAGGGTGTAACTAGAGTGCAACTAGGGTTCAACTAGGGCGCAAGTAGGGCGTAAGTAGGGTGCAACTATGGCGCAACTAGGGCACAACTAGGGCGCGACTATGACGCAACTAGGGTGTAACTAGGGCATAGCTAGTGTCCAACTGAGGTGCAACTAGGACGTAACTAGGGCGCACCTAGGACGCAACTAGGACGCAACTAGGGCATAAGTAGGGTACAAGTAGGGCACAACTAGGGCGCAACTAGGACACAACTAGGCGTAGCTTGTGCCCAAGTGAGGCACAACTAGGTCGCAACTAGAGCGCAACTGGGGCACAACTAGGGTGCAACTAGGGCTCAACTAGGGCGCAATTAGGACGCAAGCAGGGTGTAAGTAGGATGCAAATAGGGCGCAACTAAGCGCAACTAGGGCCTAGCTTATGTCCAACTGAGGGTCAACTAGGGCGCAACTAGGGCACAACTAGGGCGCAATTAGGGTACAATGAGGGCGCAACTAGGGTGCAAGTAGGGCACAAGTAGGACGCAAGTAGGACCCAAGTAGGGGGCAACTAGAGCGCAACTTTCACGCAAGTTGGGCGTAACTAGGGTGCATGAAGGGTGCAACTAGGGTACAACTAGGTCGCAAGTAGGGTGCAACTAAAACGCAAGTAGGGCACAAGTAGGGCGTAACTAGGATGCAACTAGGGCGTAACTACGGCGCAACTAGGACACAAGTAGGGTGCAAGTAGGGCGTAACTAGGGCGTAACTAGGGCGCAAAAAGGACGCAAGAAGGGCGCAAATAGGGCGCAAATAGGATGCAACCAGGGCACAAGGAGAGAGCAACTAAAGCACAAGTAGGGTGCTTGCAGGGCGTAACTAGGGCGCACTTAGGGCACAACTTGGGTACAAGCAGGACATAGCTAGTGTCCAACTGAGGCGCAACTAGGACACAACTAGGGTACAACTAGGGCACAACTAGGACGCAAGTACGGTGTAACTAGGGCACAAGTAGGGCGCAACTAGGATGCAAGTAGGGCACAAGTAGGGCGCAAGTTGGGTGCAACCATGGAAAAACTAAGGCGTAAATCGGGCCCAAGTAGGGCGCAACTAGGGCGCAACTAGGGTGCAAGTATGGCAAAAGAAGGGCGCAACTAGGGCACAACAAGGGCACAACTAGGACGCTAGCAGGGCACAACTAGGGTACAAATAGGGTACAACTAGGACACAACTAGGGCTCAAGGAGGACACAAGTAGGACACAACTACGGCATAACTAGGTCGCAACTAGGGCGTAACTAGGGCGCAACTAGGGTATAAGTAGGACGCAAGTAGGGTGCAACTACGGCATAGCTAGTGTCCAACCAAGGCGCAACTAGAGCGCGAATAGGGCGCAAGTAGGGCCCAACTAGGGTGCAACTAGCGTGCAAGTAGGGTGCAACTATGGTGCAAATAGGGCACAAATAGGGCGCAAGTAGGACACAAGTAGGGGGTAACTAGGGCGTAACTTGGGTACAAGTTGGGCGCAACTAGGGCGCAAGTAGGGCGCAAGTAGGGCTCAACTGAGACGCACATAGAGTGCAACTAGGGCGCAACTAGGGGGCAACTATAGCGTAAGTAGGGCGCAAGTAGCGCGCAACTAGGGCGCAAGTAGAGCACAAATAGGGCGCAAGTAGGGTGCAACTAGGGTGCAACAAGGGAGTAACTAGGGCATAACTAGGGTGCAACTTAGGTGCAACTAGGGTGCAAGAAGATCGCAACCAAGACAAAACTAAGACACAAGTAGGGCGCAACTAAGGCGCAAGTAGGGTGCAAGTAGGGCACAACTAGGGCACAACTAGGACGCGAGTAGGATGCAAGTAGGGCTCAAGTAGGGTGCTACTAGAGTGCAACTAGAGCACAACTAGGGTGCAACTAGGGTGCAACTAGGGCGCAACTAGGGCACAACTAGGGCGAAAGTAGGACACAAGTAGGGCGCAAGTAGGGCGTAACTATGGCATAACTAGGGCACAACTAGTGTGCAAGTAGGGCGCAAGTAGGGTACAACTAGGGCGCAACTAGGACGCAAGTAGGGCGCAACAAGGGTGCAAGTAGGGTGCAAGAAGGGTGCAACTAGGGCTCAAATAGGACACAAGTAGGGCATAAGTAGGGCGGAACTAGGGCGTAACTAGGGCGCACCTAGGGCGCAACTAGGGCGCAAGTAGGGCGCTAGTAGGGTGCAACTACGATGCAACTAGGGCGCAACTTGAGCATAGCTAGTGTCCAATTGAGGCGCAACTAGGGCGTAACTAAGGCGCAATTCGGGCGCAACTTAGGCACAAGTAGGGCGCAACTAGGACGCAAGTTGGGCGCAAGTAGGGCGTAACTAGGGCACAACTAAGGCGCAACTAAGGTACAACTAGGACGCAACTAGGGCGTAGGTAGTTCCCAACTGAGGCGCCACTAGGATGCAACTAGGGCGCAAGTAGGACGCAACTAGGGTGCAGGTATGGCACAACTGGGGTGCAGCAAGGGTGCAACTAGGGTACAAGTAGGGCATAAGTAGGGCGCAAGTAGGGCGCAAGTGGGGCGCAACTAGGATACAACTAGGACGCAACAAAGGCGTAAGTAGGACGCAAGTAGGATGCAAGTAGGCCGCAACTAGGGTACCACTAGGACACAAGTAGTGCGCAAGTAGGAGGCAAGTAGAGCGTAACAAAGGGACAACTAGGACGCAACTAGGGTGCAACTAGGACACAACTATGACGTAACTAGTGCCCAACTGAGGCGCAACTAGGACGCAACTTGGACGCAACTAGAGTGCAACTTGGGTGCAAGTAGGGCGCAAGTAGGGTGCAACTAGGACACAACTAGGGTGCAACTAGGCGTAGCTAGTGTCCAAGTGAGGAACAATTAGGGCACAACTAGGGCGCAACTTGGATGTAACTAGGGTGCAACTAGGACGCAACTAGGGTGCAACTAGGGCGCAACTAGGACGCAAGTAGGATGCAAGTAGGAATCAAGTAGGTCTCAAGTAGGGCATAACGAGGGCGCAACTAGGACGTAGCTAGTATCCAACTGAGGCGTAACTAGGGCGCAACAAGGACACAACTAGGGTGCAAGTAGGGCACAAGTAGGACGCAAGTTGGGTGCAACTTGAGCGCAACTAGGGTGCAACTAGGACACAAGTAGGACGTAAAGGATGTAAATAGGGCGCAACTAGGATACCACTAGGGCGCAAGTAGGTCGGAAGTAGGGCGCAAGTAGGGCGCAACTAGGATGCAACTAGCGTGCAACTAGGGCGCAACTAGGACACAAGTAGGGTGCAGCTAGGGCGTAGCTAGTGTCCAACTGAGGCGCAACTAGGGCGCAACTAGGGTGTATGTAGGGAAGAACTAGGGCATAACTAGGGCGCAACTAGGGTGCAAGGAGGGCGCAAGTAGGGCGTAAGGAGGGAAAAACCAGGGCACAAATAGGACGTAACTAGGGCACAAGTAGGGCACAAATACGATGCAAGCAGGGCGCAACTAGAGCGTAACTAGGGTGCAGCTTGGGCGCATGTAGGACGTAAATAGGATGTAAGTAGGGCGCAACTAGGGTGCCACTAGGGTGCAAGTAGGGCGGAAGTAGGGTGCAACTAGGGCGCCACTAGTGTACAACTAGTGTGCAACTAGGGCGCAACTTGGACACAATTAGGGAGCAGCTAGGGCGTAGCTAGTGTCCAATAGAGGCGCAACTAGGGCACAACTAGGTCGCAACTAGGGCATAACTAGGGCAGAACTAGGCCGTATAAGGGCAGAAGTAGGACGCAACTAGGGCGTGACTAGGATATAACTAGGCGTACCTAGTGCGCAAGTGAGGCGTAACTAGGGCGTAACTAGGACGCAACTAGAACGCAACTAGGGCACAACTAGGGCGTAACGAGGGTGTTGTTAGGACGCAAGTAGGATGCAAGTAGGGCGCAAGTAGGGCACAAGTAGGGCACAACGAGGACACAATTAGGGCGTAGCTAGTGACCAACTAAGGCGCAACTAGGACGCAACTAGGACGCAACTAGGACGCAACTAGGGTGTAAGTAGGGTGCAATTGGGGCACAATCAGGGTCAAACTAGAGCGTAGCTAGTGCCTGATTGAGGCGTAACTAGGACGCACGTAGGGCGCAAGTAGGGCGCAACTAGGGCCCAACTAAGGCATAGCTAGTGCCCGACTGAGTCGCAACTGGAACGCAACAAGGGCGCAAGTAGGGCGCAACCAGGGCACAAGTAGGACGCAAATAGGGCGCAATAATGGCGTAACTAGGGTACAACTAGGGCGCAACTAGGGCGCAAGGAGGGTGCAAGTAGAGCGCAACTAGGGCACAACTAGGACGCAACTAGGGTGAAGGTAGGGCGCAACTAGGGTGCAACTATGGCACAACTAAGGTGCATCTAGGGCACAACTAGGGCGCAAGTAGGACGCAAGTAGGGTACAACCAGGGCGCAACTAGGGCGCAACTAGGGCGCAAGTAGGGCGTAAGTAGGGCTCAAGTAGGGTGCAATTAGGGCACAACTAGGGTGCAACTAGGACACAAGTATGGCGCAAGTAGGTTGCAACTAGAGCGCAACTAGGGCGTAACTAGGACACAAGTAGGACACAACAAAGGTGTAATTACGACGCAAATAGGGTGCAACTAGGGCGCAAGTAGGGCGCAAGTAGGACGCAACTAGGGCGGAACCAGGACGCAACTAGGGGTGCAACTAGGGCGTAGCTAGTGTCCAACTGAGGTATAACTAGGGTGCAACTAGGGCGCAAGTAGGGCGCAACTAGGATGCAAGAGGATCGCAACCAGGACACAACTAGGAAACAACTAGGGCGCAACTAAGGCACAAGTAGGGCGCAAGTAGGTCACAACTAGGGCGCAACTAGTACGCGAGTAGGATGCAAGTAGGGCACAAGTAGGGTACAACTAGAGTGCAACTAGAGCGCAACTAGGGTGCAACTAGGGTGCAACTAGGGCGCAACAAGGGCGCAACTAGGGCGCAAGTAGGACGCAAGTAGGGTGCAAGTAGGGCGTAACTATGGCATAACTAGGACGCAACTAGTGTGCAAGTAGGGCGCAAATAGGATACAACTATGGCACAACTAGGAAGCCAGTAGGGCGCAACAAGGGCGCAAGTAGGGTGCAAGAAGGGCGCAATTAGGGCTCAAATAGGACACAAGTAGGTCATAAGTAGGGCGGAACTAGGGCGTAACTAGGACGCAACTAGGGCGCAACTAGGGCGCAAGTAGGGCGTAAGCAGGGCGCTAGTAGGGTGCAACTAGGACGCAACTAGGTTGCAACTTGAGCATAGCTAGTGTCCAACTGAGGCGTAACTAGGGCGTTACCAAGGCGCAAGTTGGGTGTAACTTAGGCACAAGTAGGGCGCAACTTTGGCGCAAGTTGGGCACAAGTAAGGCGCAAGTAGGGCAAAACTAGGGCACAACTAAGGTGCAACTAAGGTGCAAGTAGGGTGCAACTAGGGTGTAGCTAGTGTCAAACTGAGGCACCACTAGAATGCAACTAGGGCGCAAGTAGGACGCAACTAGGGTGCAAGTATAGCACAACTAGGGTACAACTAGGACGTAACTAGGGTGCAAGTAGGACGCAACCAGGACGCAACTAGGGCACAACTAAGGTGCAAGTAGGGTGCAAGTAGGGCACAAGTAGGGTTCAAATAGGGTGCAACTAGTGCGTAACTAAGACACAAGTAGGACCCAATTAAGGCGCAACTAGGGCACAACTAGGGTACAAGTAGGGCGCAAGTAGGACACAATTAGGGCACAACCAGGGCGCAACTAAGGCGAAACTAGGGCGCAAGTAGGGTGCAAGTAGGGCGCAAGTAGGGCGCAACTAGGGCACAACTAGGGCGCAAGTAAGGCACAAGTAGGGCAGAGCTAGGACGTAAGGAGGGCACAACTAGGGCGGAACTAGGGTGAAAGTAGGGCGCTAGTAGGGCGCAACTGGGATGCAGCTAGGGCGCAACTAGGGCGTAGCTAGTGCCCAACTGAGGCGCAACTAGGGCGCAACTAGGGTTTAAGTCGGATGCAACTTGGGCACAAGTAGGGCGCAATTAGGGCACAAGTTGGGTGCATGTAGGGTGCAACTAAGGTACAATTAAGTGACAACTAGGATGAAACTAGGGTGCTACTAGGGTGTAGGAAGTGTACAATTGAGGCACAACTAGGGTACAACTAGGGCGCAAGTAAGACGTAACTAGGGTGCATGTACGGCATAACGAGGGTGCAACTAGGGTGCAACTAGGGAGCAAGTAGGGCGTAAGTAGGATGCAAGTAGGGTGCAAGTGGGGCGCAGCTAGGGCACAACTTGGACGCAACTAGGACGTAAGTAGGATGCAAGTAGGGTGCAAGAAGGCCGCAACTAGGGCACCACTAGGGCACAAGTAGGACGTAAGAAGGAGGCAAGTAGGACACAACTAGGGGACAACTAGGACGCAACTAGGGTGCAACTAGGACGCAACTAGGAAGTAGCTAGTGTCCAACTGAGGCGCAGCTAGGGCGTAACTTGGGCGCAACTAGGGCGCAACTAAAGCGCAAGTAGGGCGCAATTAGGGCTTCCGTAGGGTACAACTATGGCGCAACTAGGATGCAACTAGGCATAGCTAGTGCCCAAGTGAGGCACAACTAGGGCACAACTAGGACGCATCTAGGATGGAACTAGGGCACCACTAGGGCATAACTAGGGCGCAACTAGGGCGCAAGTAGCACACAAGTAGGACACAAGTAGGTCTCAATTAGGGCGTAATAAGGATGCAACTAGAATGTAGCTAGTGTCGAATTGAGGTGCAACTAAGGCGCAACTAGGGCGAAACTAGGGCGCAAGTAGGGTGCAACAAGGGTGCAAGCAGGACACAAGTAGGGCATAAGTAGGACGCAAGAGGGGGGCAATTAGGGTACAAGTTTGATGCAACTAGGGTGGAAGTAGGGCATAAGTAGGGCGCAACTAGGGTGCAACTAGGGTGCAAGTAGGCCGCAACTAGGGCGATACTAGGGCGCAACTAGGGTGCAAGTAGGGTGCAAGAAGGGTGCAACTAGGGCACAACTAGGACGTAACTAGGACAAAATTAAGGTGCAACTAGGGTGGAAGTAGAGTGCAACTAGGACACAAGAAGAGTATATCTATAACGCAACTAAGGTGCGACTAGGACACAACTAAGGTGCAAGTACAGCGCAAGTAGGGCGCAGCTAGGACACAACTAGGGCGCAACTAGAAAACAAGTAGGATGCAAGTAGGAGTAAGCAAGGCGCAACTAGGGCGCAACTAGGATGCAACAAGGGCCCAAGTATGGAACAAGTAGGGCGCAAGTAGGGCGCAGGTAGGGCGAAACTAGGGCGCAACTAGGACGCAACTAGGACGCAAGAAGGGCGCAAGTAGGGGGCAACTAGGGTGCAGCCAGGACGTAACTAGGGTGCAAGTGGGAGGCAAGTGGTGCAACTAGGGCACAACTAGGGCGCAAGTAGGACGCAAGTAGGGCGCTAGTGGGGCGCAACTAGAGTGACACTAGGACGCAACTAGGGCGTAGCTAGTGCCCAACTGAGGCACAACTAGGGCGCAACTAGGGCGCAAGTCGGGCGCAACTAGGGCACAAGTAAGGTGCAACTAGGGCGCAAGTAGAGTGCAAGTAGGACGTAACTAGGGTGAATCTAGGGAGTAAGTAGGAGGCAAATAGGACGTAGCTAGTGCCCAACTGAGGCACAACTAGGATGCACGCAGGGCACAACTAGGGCGCAAGTAGGGCGCAACTAGGACGCAACTAGGGTGCAACTAGGACGCATCTTAGGCGCAAATAGGGCGCAAGTAGGACGCAACTAGGGTGCAACTAGGGTACAACTAGGGTGCAAGTAGGGTACAAGTAGGATGCAATTAGGGCACAACAAGGGCGCAAATAGGGCATAACTAGGGCACAAGTAGGGCGCAAGTAAGGTGCAAGTAGGGTGAAACTAGTGGGGCGCAACTAGGACGCAAGTAGGGTGCAACTAGGACGTGAGTAGGGTGCGAGTAGGACACAACTAGGACGCAAGTAAGGCCCAAATAGGACGCAACTAGGGTGTAGCTAGTGCTCAACTGAGGCTCAACTAGGGAGTAACTAGGGCGCAACTAGGGCGCATCTAGGATGCAAGTAGGAAAAAAATAGGGCGCTATAAGGGGCAACTAGGGTGCAAGTAGGACGCAAGAAGGATGCAAGTAGGGCGCAACAAGGGCACAACTAGGGCGCAACTAGAGCGCAAGTAGGGTGCAAGTAGGGTGCAACTAGAGCACAGCTAGGGTGCAACTAGAGCGAAAGTAGGACGCATGTAGGGTGCAAACAGGGCACAACTAGGGTACAAGTAGGGCGCAAGTAGGGCGCAAGTAGGGCGCAACTAGGGTGCAAGTAGGGTGCAACTCGGATGCAACTAGGATGCAACTAGGGTGCAACTAGGCGTAGCTAGTGTCCAACTCAGGCACAACTAGGACGCACCTAGGGTGCAACTAGGGCGCAACTAGGACGCATAGAGGGCACAAATAAGACGCAACTAGGACACAACTAGGACGCAACTAGGCGTAGCTAGTGTCCTAGTGAGGCGCAACTAGGGCGCAACTAGGGCGCAACTAGGGCGCAAGTAGGGTACAAGTAGGGCGCAAGTAAGGCACAAGCAGGGTGCAACTAGGGTGCAATTAGGACGTAGCCCGTGTCTAACCGTGGCGCAATTAGGGCGCAAATAAGGTACAACTAGGGTGCAACTAGGGTGCAACTAGGGCGCCAGTAGGGTGCAACTAAGGTGCAAGTAGGGCACAAGTAGGGTACAAGTAGGGGACAACTAGGGCGCAACTAGGGCGCAACTAGGGTGCAAGTTGGGCGCAATAAGGGTACAAGTAGGGCGCAGGTAGGGCTCAACTAGGACGCAAATAGGGCGCAACTAGGGCGTTAGTAGGGCACAACTAGGGTACAACTAGGGCACACTTAGGATGCAAGTAGGGCACAAGTAGGACGCAACCAGGGTGCAACTAAGGCACAACAAGGGCGCAAATAAGACGCAAGTAGCGCTCAATTAGGGTGCAACTAGGACACAAGTATGACACAAGGCACAACTAGGACACAACTAGCGCGCAACTAGGGCACAAGAAGGGTACAACTAGGGCGCAACCAGGACACAACTGGGGCATAGCTAGTGCCCAACTGAGGCGCAGCTATGGCACAACTTGGGCGCAAGTAGGGCGCACGAAGGGCACAAGTATGACGCAACTAGGACGCAACTAGAGCGTAACTAGGGTGCAACTAAGGCGCAAGTAGGGTGCATCTAGGGTGCAACTAGAGCACAAGTAGGACACAAGTAGGACGCAAGTAGGGCGTAAGTAGTGTGTAACTAGGGCACAACTAGGACACAAGTAGGGCGCAAGTAGGATGCAAGTAGGGTGCAACTATGGTGCAAGAAGGGAACAAATAGGGTGCAAGTAGGACGCAAGTAGGGCGTAACTAGGGCACAACTGGGATGCAAGTAGGACACAAGTAGGGTGTAACTACGGCGTAACTAGGGCGTAACTATGGTGAAACTAGGGTGCAAATAGGGTGCAAGTAGGGTACTAGTAGGGCGCAAATAGATTGCATCTAGGGGACAGCTATGGTGCAACAATGGTGTAGATAGTGCCGAACTAAGGCGCAACTAAGGTGCAACTATGGTACAAGTCGGGCGCAACTAGGGCGCAAGTATGGCGTAACTAGGGTGCAAGTAGGGCGCAAGTAGGGCACAACTAGGGCACAACTAGGGTGCAACTAGGGTGTAACTAGGGCGTAGGTAGTGCCCAACTGAGGCATAACTAGGACGCAACTAGGGCACAAGTAGGATGCAACAATGGCGTGAGTAGGACGCAACTAGGACACAACTAGGGTGCAACTAGGGTGCAACTAAGGAGCAAGTAGAACGCAACTAGGATGCGACTAGGGCACAACTAGGGCGTAAGTAGGATACAATTATGGAGCAATCAGGACGCAACAAGGGCACTAGTAGGATGCAACTAGGGTGCGAGTAGGGCACAAGTAGGGCGCAAGTAGGATGTTGCTAGTCGAGCGCAACTAGGGTACAGGGAAGGCGCAACTAGGACGCAAGTAGGATGTAAGTAGGGCGTATCTAGAGTGTAACAAAGGTCCAACTAGGGCTTGTTAGGGCAGTTCTAGTGCGCATTTGAGGCGCAACTAGGGCGTAACAAGGGCACAAGTAGGGCGCAAGTAGGGTGTAAGTAGGGAACCAGGTTGTAACTAGGGCGTAGTTAGGGTGCAAGTAGGACGCAAGTAGGGCGCAAGTGGGACACAACTAGGACACAACTAGGACACAACTAGGACGTAACTAGGGTGCCACTAGGGTGCCACTAGGTTGCAAGTAGGACGCAAGTAGGGCACAACTAGAGCACAACTAGAGTGCAAATACGGCGCAAGTAGGACATAAACAGGATGCAAGTAGGTCGCAACGAGGGCGCCACTTGGGTGCAAGTAGGGCGGAAGTAGAGCGCAACTAGGGCGCAACTAGGATGCAACTAGGGCGCAACTAGGACAAAACAAGGATGGAACTAGGGTGTAGCTAGTGTCCACCTGAGGTGCAACTAGTTTGCAACTAGGGTGCAACTAGGGTGCAACTAGGGCGTAAGTAGGGTACAAGCAGGGCACAACTAGGGCACAACAAGGGCGTAACTATGCGTAGCTAGTAACCAAGTGAGGCGTAACTAGGGCACAACTAGGGCGCAACTAGGACATAACTAGGGCCCAACTAGGGTGAAACTAGGGCGAAATTCGGGCACAAGTAGGGTACAAGTAGGGCGCAAGTAGGGCGCGAGTAGGACGCATCTAGGACGCAACTAGGGCGTAGTTAGTGCCCAACTGAGGCGCAATTAGGGCGCAACTAGGATGCAACTACGACACAACTAGGACACAAGTAGGGCGCAATTAGGGTGCAAGTAGGGTACAAGTGGGGTGCAAGTAGGACGCAAGTAGGGGGAAACTAGGGCACAACTAGGATGCAATTTGGGCATGACTAGGGCGCAAGTAGGGCGCAACTAGGCTGCAAGAAGGGCACAACTATTACGTAACTAGGGCGCAACTAGGGCGCAACTAAGGCGCAAGTAGAGCGCAAGTAGGACGTAACCAGGGTGCAAGTAGGGCGTAACATGGAAGCAAGTTAGACGCAAGTAGGGTGGAAGTAAGGCGCAACTAGGGCGCAACTAGGGCGCAACTAGGACGCAACTAGGGCGGAATCATAGTGCAAGTAGGGCACAAGTAGGACACAAATAGGGCACAACTAGGGTGCAACTAGGACACAACTAGGGTGCAAGAAGGACGCAAGTAGGACACAACTAGGGTGCAACTAGGGCGCAACTAGAGCACAAGTAGGACGCAAGTAGGGCACAACTAGGGCGCAACTACGGTGCAAATAGGGCGCAATTAGGGGAAAACTAAGGTGTAACTAGGGCGTAACTAGTGCACAATTAGTGTACAAGTAGGACGCAAATAGAGTGCTAGTAGGGCACAACTAGGGCGCAACTAGAACGCTAATAGGGCGCAGCTAGTGCCCAACTGAGGCATACCTAGGGCACATCGAGGGTGCAAGTCAGGCCCAACTAGGGCACAAGTATGGCGCAATTAGGGCGCAAGTAGGGCGCAAGCAGGGCGCAACCAGTGCGCAACTAGGGCGCAAGTAGGACGCAAGTAGGGCATAGGTAGTGCCCAACTTAGGCGCAACTAGGGCGTAACTAGGGCGCGATTAGGGCGCAACTAGGGTGCAACTAGGGTGCAACTAGGGCACAACTAGGGCACAACTAGGGCGCAACTTGGGCGCAAGTAGGGTGCAACTAGGGTGCAACTTGGGTGCAACTAGGGCCCAACTAGGGCGCAAGTAAGGTGCAAGTAGGGCGCAACTAGGACCCAACCAGGATTTAACTAGGGTGCAACTAGGACGTAGCTAGTACCCAACTAAGGCACAACTAGGGCGCACCTAGGGTGCAAGTAGGGCAGAACCAGGGTGTAAGAAGGGCGCAACTATGACGCAACTAGGGCACAACTATGGGGCAACTAGGGCGCAACTAGGGCGCAAGTAGGGCGCAACTAGGGTGCAACTAGGGCGCAACTAGGACGCAAGTAGGACATACTTAGGGTACAACTAGGGCCCAACTACGGTGCAAGTAGGGCGCAAGTATGGTGCAAATAGGGTGAAAGAAGGACACAACTAGGGCGGAACTAGGGCGCAAGTGGAGTGCATGTAGGACGCAACCATCAAAATATTGGAGTGAGCGGAGATAGCAATGGCAGAAGCAGACAAAGGTAAAACGTCATGCACGGACGGATTGGCAAGGTAATGGCAGCAGGAAGGTGTGAGTCGTTGCGAGGAGTTATTCGCGGAGGGTTAATGAGAAGCAATGTGCTGAGTGTAGGTGCGAGGTAGACATTGGGCTAATGAGAGAAAGTCAAAGTAAAACGGAAGTGATGAGTTTGATGGCAGTTGAGCAAGGAGTTGAGCGACGCAACGAGAGGGCACAAACAGAGAGTGGATGGCGAGATCAGAGTGAGCAAAGAGCGAGCAGAGCGAAGACACGACGGTGAAGCCGTTGAACCAAAGGCGAACAAGATGAGCAGAACTGTTTTGGGTTAACTTTGAGGGAATGAACATCCTCGGTAATATATCGCGAAACTGGACAAAAGTAGAGCAACAACTTCTTTTTTATTAGCCGGATGTGGTTGCGACGTGGTTGTAGTTTTTAGGGGCGGCTCGCCTTTGGGGCCTCGATCGTGACCGGCAATCCATCGGCGAGGTGGTTCTTGTTTGTTTGGCACGGAACCTGAACCTTATTCAGAGCTCGGATTAAGGAAGGACTATGTCAGTGTTGACTTCAATATTTCGACAGTCCTCCTGAATTCAACATTGCAGAGGATGTGGTACACAAGTCAAAAACAGGGATCGCCAGGTCTCTGAGAATCCTTCCTGTGGTTGCCGAATGAGTGGGTGAAGAGAGTGATGGGTGGTGAGGATGAGTGCCTCCATCGGGAGTGCTTCTACTCAGTCCGTACCAAGAAGGGATATGGAGATCAGGAGACCAAGGAGCACCTGTCGGAGATTGAACTTGGGGGAGTGGGGTCTCCCCAGAATGAGTAGCAGTTCAAGCCTCCATTGTATGGTAGTTTGTGGAACCATCTCTTTTCCTGTGCAGATGGGGGCAATCGCGCAGGCGCTCTGGAAGATGAGTAACAATATCAGTTCGTCTCCTCCTAGGTGTTGAACAGTCAATGAAGTAGATTGGTTTCATTGATGGTCGGACAAAAAGAAGGGCAGTGGCTGTGTTGTTGCTCATAGTCTGCTCTAGTGTAGGGAGTGTCACGAGGAACCGTTGATTCATCAAGGCTGTCTGTCGAGGTAGCCTTCATGAGGATGTTGTTCCAAGGAGATACCGCCAAGAGCTGATTCTCCTTGGTATGATCCCTTAGAAGGGTGATGATGGGGATGATGGAGATGCTGATGGTGCTAAATACCGGGGACGTAGGAGTGGAGGACGCTGCCACGACGCCACACTCAAAGAGGCCTCTGCAATAGCGACCTCTGTGAGTCCAGGAGAAGTGTAGGGAAGCACAGGGATTGAGACAGTCAGGTCCACGGATACAACGGCTTGTGCCACCGGTTAGCTTGATCAAGCATGGAGACAGGTGGTGTCCATTTCTAGTGGCATTTGTGACTGTGCCTTTGTTGACTGGCTTTGGGTATGAATGCAGGTATTGATGGGGAAAGATATGGGTGTTGCACCCACGTGCGCAAGAAGGAGGCACTCAAGAAGCAGGAGCTTCCACCTTCACTTGAGGAGTAATGGCTTGTGCCGCAGTTTGTGTCAATGAGCCGGATAGCAACGGTCTAGAAAACGGGTCCCGACATGGGAGGCGGCCAACCGCTCTTGGTATTGCAACCAAGATAACATATCACCATCGAACGAGGGATCCACACTTTAGGTTCGTTTGGTTTGCAACTTCACAAAGTCCGCATGTTGGTCTTTAGTGTCTACCTTTGGTTGGACACTCTGTGAGGAGTCTCAAAGGCAAGATCTGTAAATGGATGCATGCAAGGTACAGGATTTTATACTTGCAGAGCTTTTGCTAAAGCTTCTGCTTGTAGTGGCTCCACTGGAGCCAACCTCAACCTACAGTCCTACTTGGCGCAACCTTAGACCGCCAAGTGTCATCCTCAAGGCAGGCTGTAGTAAGCGTCCTAGAAGCTTCCTGTCCCAGTTTTGGCCACAAAGAGAATTGCAGCCGTCGCGGGGTTTGAACCCGCGATCTCTGGTTTGAGACTTCGGTGCCTAATCAACCAAGCCAGAAAGGTATGGTTCCTATGATGAGCCACAGGGGACATACCCATTATGGGCAGTGCGTTCCTGGCCCATCTCAGACCAGACCAAGGGGACATACTCCATAGAGCAGTGCATGCCTTGTCTGTATGTGTAGCGAGCCAGCTAGGCAGTGGACAAGGTGCATACTATTTCAACAAATCTCTCCCTTGCACCTCTGTCCATCTGTCCTTTGCTCGACTCCATCAATGCCTTGGAGCTCACCCTTCCTCTGCCGCACTCCTCATGCCGAATCCACGAATGCCTGCATAATGNCTGGCCCATCTCAGAACAGACCAAGGGGACATACTCCATAGAGCAGTGCATGCCTTGTCTGTATGTGTAGCTAGCCAGCTAGGCAGTGGACAAGGTGCATACTATTTCAACAAATCTCTCCCTTGCACCTCTGTCCATCTGTCCCTTGCTCGGCTCCATCAATGCCTTGGAGCTCACCCTTCCTCTGCCGCACTCCTCATGCCGAATCCACGAATGCCTGCATAATGAAAGTCGCTCTCCAGCGGCTTGGTCATGCAGTCAGCAAGCATGCTCTTCGTTCCGCAGTGCTGCAAGTCCACCACGTTCTTCATGACCAGGTCACGTGAGTAGTGGTAACGTATGTTGATGTGCTTCGTTTGCCGGGAGATGATCTCGTCTTCAGCCATCGAGATGGCGCTCATGTTGTCCACGTGTACGATCGTGGCGTCCTTCTGTGGCACTGTCATTTCGCTAAGCAGGCTGCGGAGCCATCGAGTCTCCTTGCACACCTCAGACAAAGCAACGTACTCTACCTCAGCCGTGGACACGGAAACACAATCATGCTTCCTACTGGCCCATGAGATGGCAGCGCCATTCAAGATGCACACGTATCCAGTGGTGGATTTCCTGTCGTCGAGATTTCCTCCCCAGTCAGCGTCGGTGTAGCACTTCAGACGAAGGGGGTCTGTTCCTTCTTGGCCTCCAAGGATGAGGCCCATGTGACGTGTCTTCTGCAGGTAGTGCAAGATGTGCTTGACTGCCTGCCAATGTTGCGGCCCAGGGTTGGCCACGAATCTGCTGACTTGTCCCACAGCATAGCAGATGTCCGGACGAGTCCCTACCATGGCGTACATGATGCTACCCACGGCGGACTGGTAGGGGATGTCTTGCATCTCCCTTTGTTCTGCTTCGTTGCTTGGCGACATGGAGGCCTTCAGCTTTGTGTTGGTCGTCATTGGGGTGCTGACAGGTTTGCAGTCTTCCATGTGGTAGCGCTTCAGTACCTCACCAATGTATTTGGTTTGGTTGAGTTCAACGGTGCCTGCTACTCGGTTGCTGTGGATGGCAATCCCGAGGTAGTACTCGAGAGGACCCATGTCCTTCATCTTGAACGTTTTGCTGAGGTCAGACTTCAGCCCATCCAGCAGCTCGACCGAAGACAAGCAGATGATCAGATTATCCACGTACAGCGCAACCAGCATCAGCCCTCTCCCATCATCGCGAACGTACATGCTCGAAGGAGAGGCCGGCAATGCGCGAAGGAGAGGCCGGTTATGAAACCGTCCATCTCTTTGTACCACATCCTTGGGGCCTGTTTCAGCCCGTAGAGCGCTTTCACCAACTTGCACACCTTGCCCTTGGGAGCTTCGACTCCTTCGGGCACCTCCATCAGCACTTCCTTGTCAAGCTTCCCATAAAGGAAAGCTGTCATGACGTCCATCTGGTGTATCTCCAAGTTCTTTACGGCAGCAATGCCAAAGAGAGAGCGGATGGAGGCAAAGGTCACGACGGGCGCGAACGTCTCATCGTACTCGGAGCCCGGGCATCGAGAGAACCCCTTAGCCACTTCCCTTGCCTTGAACTTGTCGATGTTGCCGTCTTGCTTCTTCTTCACTCGGAGGACCCACTTGGATCCCACCACGTGGGCCTTGTCGGGTCTATCCACCAGCACCCACGTGCTGTTCTCGGCAATGGATGCGAGCTCGCTATCCACTGCCTCCTTCCACTTGGCCGCATCTGGGCCATTCATGGCCTCCACCACTGTGGATGGCTCACCCTGAGCCATGCACGACCAGCTAAGGCCGGTCCAATCATCCTCATACCGCAAAGGTGCTCTCTTTGGTCGCAAACTGCGCCGGGGAAGTGGTGCCGCTTCTTGCTTTGGTGCAGGTGCTTCCACAGGTGGTGGTTTGTCGTCGTCGTCGTCAGAAGAGTCGTCAGACTCCAAGTCAAACTCAGAAGCCTCCGACGCCTCGGTATCCGCGTCCATGTCAGATGCTGCATCATCCTCCGCAGCCACTCTCCCATTCCCACCACCTGCTGGCAAGGTGAGCCAGTTGTCGGGTGCTTGGTCTCCAGACTCAAGCAACACTATCCACTCTCCCGCTTTGGGAGTGAGTGTCGGGTCCAGCAGCTCTCCCTTTCCAAGGGTGAATTCGTCGAACACGACGTCGCGGCTCCTCACGAGCTTGCCTACTGCTTGGTCCCAAAGCCGATATGCTTTGTGTGACGTGTCTTACCCAACCATGATGCACTTCTTGGAGCGTGCGTTGAGCTTGCCTCCACCTTCTCCCGACTGGATCTTCACCCATGCAGTTGACCCGAACACATTCAGATGAGATGTGTTGGGTTTCTTTCCTGACCATGCTTCCTGTGGGGTCTTCAGCTGCTTGTCCTGCTCCTTTCCACACTTCCGCAAGGCGGTCGCTGGTGTGAGGTTCAAGAGGTAGCAAGCCGTTGTTACTGCTTCAGCCAAAAAGCGAGGTGGGAGTTTGGCGTCGAAGAGCATGCTTCGCACCATGCCAAGTAGGGTCTGGTTCATCTTCTCGGCAACACCGTTGCTTTGGGGGTTGTAAGGGGTGGTTTGCTCGTGGCGGATGCCATGATGCTTGAGCCAAGGCTTGCATGCCTCGTACTCACCCCCGTTGTCACTTCGGAGCGCCTTCACCTTCTTAGACGTTTGCCGCTCCGCCATGGCGATGAACTCGAGGAGCTTCTCCTTGACCTCTCCCTTTGTTTTGAGGAAGTAGATCCACAACTTGCGGCTGTGGTCGTCAATGAAGGTCAGGAAGTACTTGCTTCCTCCGTTAGACGGTGTGCGGAAGTGTCCACATACGTCACTGTGTATCAATTCCAAGACGTGCTTTGCTCGTTGACCTCCTCTCCCAAACGGCTTCTTCTTTGCCTTCGCTTGGAGGCATGGTTCACACAATGCACACCCTTCGCCATGCTTCATGGTGCACCCTTCCATTCCGCGGACTACCTCTTGCTCTTGCATCTTTTGTAGCGTGCTGTTGGCCACGTGGCCAAATCGCTGGTGCCACAGCTCAGCATCAATGTCCTTGGTTGATGTGGCGGCCGCAGCGGTCGCCGGTCGTGCATCCTTCGGCTTCGGTGCCAGTCTTGGTGGCACATGCGAGTCCCTCATCCGACGCCTTGGTGACTTTGGTTTGAAGCACGTAGAGGCCGTCGACTCTTGGAACTTGAAGCATGAGGTCGTCTTTGGTGTACAAAATCTGGATGTCCTCGTTTTTTAGGGCCACCGCTTCCTTGTTGGTGAACACCACTGTCATGTTGTTGTCGGTGATTTGTGAGACGGACAGCAAGTTGGCTGCGAAGGAGGGCATGTACACCACCTTTTGAAGGTTGAACGCCTTCTCCACACCATTCAGGATGAACGTGATCACCTTGTCCCCTTTGCCCATGGCTTGGACGACGCCACCGTTTGCACACTTGATGCGCATGACAGATTCGGCCATGGAGACAAATCCATCCTTCTCTTTTGATGAGTGGTGGTTGGTGCCCGAGTCAAGGGCGAATGCCCCAGGCCTAAGGATCGCTGCGCCCTTCATGGGCAGCTCCCTAGCCATCATGTTGGTGAGCTCCTTCTTCTCCTTTCCACCTTTGTTCCCGCCTTCTCTCTTGGGACTACGACAGTCCCTAGCCCAGTGCCCAGCCTTGCCACAGTTGTGACAGTTGCCGGGCTTCTTGGAACTCTTCCCGCCACCATTGCCATTCCCTCCACCGCCACCGCTTCAGCTGTTGCCTTGACTGGAGCAAGAGCTTGCAATTTGTCCACCGAAGCGAGAGGCATAGGCTGAGATGTTTGCCTCAGCGCCACTGCGTCGCATGGACTCGTTGCGGACGTGTTCGGCGACAGCCTCGTACGTCAGATCTGCCTCCTTCCAACCGCCAAGTACGGTGATCAAGGACCCCCAGTTTTCCGGCAGCGCCATTAGAAGGATCATGGCACGCATGTTGGAGTCGATATTCCATTCCATTTGTTGGACCTCTTGCAGCACGTTGTCGAACAACTGCAAGAATGCGGGTATCGATTCTCCTTCGCTCACCCTAATCGACATCTGTCAATGCGCCGGATAGCAACGGTCTAGAAAACGGGTCCCGACATGGGAGGCGGCCAACCGCTCTTGGTATTGCAACCAAGATAACATATCACCCTCGAACGAGGGATCCACACTTTAGGTTCGTTTGGTTTGCAACCTCACGAAGTCCGCATGTTGGTCTTTAGTGTCTACCTTTGGTTGGACACTCTGTGAGGAGTCTCAAAGGCAAGAACTGTAAATGGATGCATGCAAGGTACAGGCTTTTATACTTGCAGAGCTTTGCTAAAGCTTCTGCTTGTAGTGGCTCCACTGGAGCCAACCTCA
>SZWC01001444.1:188622-222937 GCA_023375785.1 Penium margaritaceum
GGGCCCAAGTAGGATGCAAGTAGGGTGCAAGTAGGACACAGCTAAGGTGCCACTAGGGCGCAAGTAGGACGGAAGTAGGATGCACTTAGGGCGCAACTAGGGTGAAACTAGGACGCAACTAGGGAGCAACTAGGACGCAACTAGGGTGCAACTAGGGCGTAGCTTGTGCCCAACTGAGGCGCAAATAGGACTTAACTCGGGTGCAACCAGGGCAGAACTAAGATGCAACTGGGGCGTAACTAAGGCGCAAGTAGGGAACAAGTAGGACGCACGTAGGACGCAATTAGGGCATAACTAGGACGTAATTAGGGTGTAGCTAGTTCCCAACTGAGGTGCAACTAGGGCGCAACTAGGGCGCAAATAGGACATAACTAGGGTGCAACTAGGGTACAAGTAGGGCGCAATTAGGACGTATGTAGCAGGAAACTAGGTTGCAACTTGGGCGCAAGTTGGGCGCAACTAGGATGCATATAGGGTGCAACTAGGATGCAACAAGGGTGCAACTAGGGTGCAACTAGGGTGCAAGTAGGGTGCAATTAGGGCGTAACTAGGGTGCAACTAGGGCGTACCTAGGGTTCAACTAGGGCGCAATTAGGGTGCAACTAGGGCATATCTAGGGTGTAACTAGGATGCAAGAGGACGCAAGTAGGACGCAATCAGGACGTAACTATGGCGCAACTAGAGCACAAATAAAGCGCAAGTAGGGTGCAAGTAGGGCACAACTAGGACACAACAAGGGTACAGGCAGGGAACAACTAGGGTGTAGCTAGTGTCTAACTGAGGTGCAACTAAGACGTAACTAGGGCGCAAGTAGGGTGCAACTAGGGTGCAAGTAGGGTGTAAGTAGGGCGCAAGTAGGACGCAACTAGGCTGCAACTAGGGCACAACTAGGGCGCAAGTAGGGCGCAACTAGAGCACGAGTAGGAAGCAACTAGGGCGCAACAAGGGCGCAAGTAGGGTATAACCAGGGAAAAACTAGGGCGTATCTAGGACGCAAGTAGGACGCAAGTAGGGCTTAAGTAGGGCGCAACTAGGGCACGCAACTAGGGTACAACTAGGGTGCAAGAATGGCGCAAGTAGGACACAAGTAGGGCGCAAATAGAGCGCAACTAGGACGCATGTAAGACGCAACAAGGGCGCAAATAGGGTGCAGCTAGGGTGGAACTAGGACGCTAGTAGGATGCAAGTAGGGCGCAACTAGGGCACAACCAGGACGCAACTAGCGTGCAACTAGGGCGTAGCTATTGCCCACTTGAGGTACAAAGAGGGTGTAACTAGGACGCAAGAAGGGTGTAACTAGGGCGCAAGAAGGCCGCAACTAGGACAGAACTAGAACGCAACTAGGGCGTAACTAAGGCGCAAGTAGGGCACAACTAGGGTGCAACTAGGGTGCAACTAGGGTGCAACTAGGACACAAGTTGGATGCACGTAGGGCACAAGCAAGACGAAACTAGGGCGCAATTAGGCTGCAAGTAGGACGCAATGAAGGCAGAAGTAGGGCACAAGTGGGGCGCAAGTAGGGCACAACTAGGGTGCAACTAGGGCGAAACTAGGGCACAAGAAGGGCGCAAGTAGGACACAACTAGGGCGTTACTAGGGCGCAACTAGGGCACAAGTAGGGTGCAAGTACGGCGTAACTAGGACGTAACTAGGGCGCAAGTAGAGCGTAAGTAGGGTGCAACTAGGGCGTAACTAGGGTGCAACTAGAGCGCCACTAGGGTACAAGTAGGACGCAAGTAGGACGCTAGTAGGGTGCAACTAGGATGCAACTAGGGTGCAACTAGGGCGTAACTAGTGCCCAACTGAGGCGCACCTAGGGCGCAACTAGGATGCAAGTCGGGCGTAACGAGGGTGCATGTAGGACGCAACTAGGGCACAAGTAGGGCGCAAGTAGGATGCAACTAGGGAAAAAATAAGGCACAACTAGGGTGAAACTAGGACGCAACTGGGGCGTAGCTCGTTTTGAACTGAGAGGCAACTAGGGCGTAACGAGGGTGTGAAAATGACACAACTAGGGTACAAGTACGGCATAACCAGGGCGCAACTAGGGCGCAACTAGGGTGCAACTAGGGCGCAAGTAGGGCGCAAGGAGGGTACAACTAGGGTGCAACTAGGCACAACTAAGGCGTAAGTAGGGTAGAAGTAGGGCGCAAGTAGAGTGCAAGTAGGGCGCAACTAGTGTGCAAATAGGGCGCAACTAGGGCAAAACTAGGGCGTAGCTAGTGCCTAGCTGAGGCGTAACTTTGGCGCAAATAGGGCGCGACTAGGGTGCAACTAGGGCACAATTTGGGTGCAACTAGGGCGCAACAAGGGTGCAACTAGGACGCAACTAGGACGCGAGTAGGGTGCAAGTAGGATGCAACTAGGACGTTTCTAGGGTTCAACTAGGGCGTAGCTAGTGCCCAACTGAGGCGCACTTAGGGCATAAGTAGGGCACAACTAGGCCGTAACTAAGGCACAAGTAGGGCGCAACTAGGGAAAGTAGGATGTAAGTAGGACGCAAGTAGGGGGCAACTAGGGCACAACTAGGACACAAGTTGGGAGCTTCTAGGGTGTAAGTAGGGCGCAAGTAGGGTGCAAATAGGGCAAAACTTGGATGCAAGTAAGGCGCAACTAGGGTGTAAGTAGGGCGCAACGAGGGTACAACTAGGGCGTAACTAGGATGCAAGTAGGGTGCAAGCAGGGCGCAACTAGGACACACCTAGGGTACAACTATGGCGCAACAAGGGCGCAAGTAGGACGCGAGTAGGGCGCAACTAGGGTGCAACTAGGGCGTAACTAGGATGCAAGTAGGGATAAAGTAGGGCGCAACTAGGGGGAAACTAAGGTGCAACTAGGACGCAAGTATGGCGCATGAAGGATGCAACACGGGCACAACTAGGACACAACTAGGGCGCAAGTAGGGAGAAACTAGGGCGCAACTAGGGGGGAACTAGGACGCAACAAGGGTGTAACTAGGATGCAACTAGGGTGTAACTAGGGCGCCACCAGGTGCAACTAGGGGGCAACTAGGGCGTAGCTAGTGCCCAACTGAGGCGCAACTAGGACGCAACTATGGTGCAAGTCGGATGCAACTAGGGCGCAACTAGGGTACAACTAAGGCGCAAGTAGGGAGCAAGTAGGGGTGAACTAGCGAGCAACTAGGGTGCAACTAGGAAGCAAGTAGGACGCTAGCAGGGTGCCAGTAGGGTGCGACTTGGACACAACTAGGGTGCAACTAGGGCGCAAGTTGGGCGCATGTAGATTGCAAGTAGGGTGCAAGTAGGGTATAACTATGGTGCAACTAGGGCGCAAGTAGGACGCAAGTATAGTGCAACTAGGGCGTAAATAGGGTGCAACTAGAGCGCAAGTAGGTTGTAAGTAGGAGGCAACTAGGGTACAACTAGAGCGTAAGAGGGCGCAAGTACGGCGCAAGCAGGGCGCAACTAGGGTGCAACAAAGACGCAAGTAAAACACTAGGATGCAACTAGGACGCAACTAGGACACAACTAGGACACAAGTAGGGTGCAGGTAGGGCCGCATGAAGACGCAACAAGGATGTAACTAGGACACGAGTAGGGCACAAGTAGGGCACAAGCAGGGTGTAACTAGTTGGGCGCAACTAGTCGGGCGCAAGTAGGACGCAACTAGGACACAAGTAAGGTGCAAGTAGGGCATAACTAGGGCACAACTAGGGCCCAAATAGGGCGCAACTAGGGCGTATCTAGTGCCCAACTGAGGCGTAGCTACGGCACAACTAGGGTGTAAGTAGGGCGGAACTAGGGTGCAAGTAGGGAACAACTGGGACGCAACTAGGACGCAACTAGAGTGCAAGTAGGATGCAAGTAGGACGCAAGTAGGGAGCAACTAGGGTACACCTAGGGCACAACTAGGGCACAAATAGGACGCAAGTAGGCTACAATTAGGACGCAACTAGAAAAAAACTAGGCGTAGCTAGTTTCCAAGTGAGGTGCAACTATGGCGCAACTAGGGCGTAACTAGGACGCAACTAGGGCGCAACTAGGCCGTAACTAGGGTGTAAGGAGGGTGCAAGTAGGGCACAAGCAGGGTGCAGCTAGGGTGGAACTAGGGCATAGCTTGTGTCCAACCAAGGCACAACTAGGGTGCAACAAGGACAAAACCAGGGTGCAAGTAGGGCGCAACTAGGATGCAAGTAGGGCTCAAGTAGGGCGCAAGTAGGACACACGTAGGGGACAACTTGAGCGCAACTTGGACGCAAGTTGGGCGTAACTAGGGCGCAAGTAGGGTGCACGTAGCGCTCAAGTAGGGCGTAAGTAGGGTGCAACTAGGACGCAAGTAGGGCCAACTAGGACACAACTAGGGCGTAACTAAGGTGCAAGTAGGGCGCAAGTAGGGCGCTACTAGGATGCAACTAGGGCGCAATTAGGGTGCAAGTAGGATGCAAGTAATGGGCAACAAGGACACAACTAGGGCCCAACTAGGGCGCAAGTAGGGCGCAATTAGGGCTTAAGTAGGAAGCTGTCAGAGTATTGATCAAGGCTCACACGACTCAACCGGGTTCTCCCCTGTCTTCCTGGCCGCACCCACCTCTCCCCTGGACATCCGATCAGTGGGAAATGGAAAGGCCAGTCCGGTCCCGGCTTAGATGGCATGACCAATCAGACTTCTCCGGTCTGACCATCCAATTGTCTGAGCCCACCAGGACCAGCGCCAACGGACCATCCACGCAACATAACGACGAGCAAGTTATGCCGACAACAGTTATGAGTCTTGGTCCATTCACCGTGGTTATACCCAAGGCTCAGCAAAGAAGCATGTCCTCCACTCAACATGGGAGGACTACCAAGAGCTCAAGATCGTGTGGAGCCGCATCGTGTCTTCGCACCGCTCAGATATAGAAGCAGCAGTAGTAGCACAATGGCGATTGGGGCTTCACATCTCGCATCGCCCTCCCTAATGGGTGAAGGCGCCTATGCTCTAGCTCTAGGACTAGCAAGGACCATCTAGTACTAATAGCAATAGGACCCTTGTACTCTATTGCCTCATTTCCCTCAGCCATTTCCTTAGTACGTTCCTCGCTTCCTCAACTAATTGCCTCAGTTCAATCTTCTATCGCTTCCACAAAGTCTCTCGGGCCCTCGGCCCCTCGCTTCCGCTCAGGCCTCTGGCCCTCATTCAGACTTGCCTCACAAGTGAACCTCACAGCTGTTGGCTGATCGTCCTGCTTCAATCTCCAAAGTGCTCACACGTTGCGAGATTCAGCTTGCTGCGGCCTCTGGCCTATACCTTGGTGTCCAATTCTCATCGACTTTGCTCAGCTTCGTTCATCCTCAGCACTTCGTCGCTTCCACTCCTCCCGCTGACTTCTTGTGCTCTCATTCTCTCCTCCTACTGTGACATCATCCTTCTACCAGCACTCTGCAGCTTTGTGGCAGCTTCCGCACCACCTGTTTCTCTGCTTCTCTGCATGCTTCGCTGCTCCCATTTTCTTGACATGGTGTCAGAGCACAGCAAAAGATCCTACTTGCATCAACGCTTTTTCTCTCAGTGCTGACGCCTGAAATGCAAGTGTCGCACTGCGCCTTCTCCGCTCAGTCATCCTCAACATCATCTACATCATCCAAAGCAGCGCACGTGGTTTGCCCCTGCACCCAGTTCAGTAGCTGCCTTTCCGACCAGAGACGTGTATGGGCACGTCCCTATGACAAGGATAACTACCTCATTACCAATCTTCCTTGCTGCAGCATTCAACACCTTCAACTCCTGCCATCTTGATCTCCTCATGCCCCTTACATCATGCTAACCTTCGAATGCACCTCTCCCCTCTCACAAGTTATGTCTCCGTTCCAGGATGACTACCTGGACTACTCCTACAATGACAACTTCCATCCTGCTGATCCGCTCGCTTCGCATCAAGCCGCCTTCGCAGCCGAAGGCTCTTTGGACCCTGCGGCCGCTATGGGACTCCTCCTCCACTCAGACACTCCAGCCTTCTCTTGTGAAGAGCTGAACACGTTTATGCTCCTCAACTACGGCACCACCATTGATGGCTCCACTCCGCAGCAGACAAGCACTTCCTCTGCAACCTCGCCGCCTTCGCCGCAGGACACTCCTCGCTCAACTGATGAACAAGTATTACTCCCGCTCTCATCGCCTCCTACCACCAAGACTATAGCTCGCTACATCCCGCCTCCAAAACGAGTGCAGCAGTTCAGCTACGCATCAAATTCGGCTCCGACTGCTTCCTTCACTGCCCCTGACCTGAAGGTTTCCTGTGAGGAACCAACAATCTCGGACCCTCCTGCACTCGAATCACCTTCTGCTACGAATCTCATTTCTGCAGCTCCCTCCGCTCTGACAAGTCCTCCCTATGCCATTGCCACATCCCCAAGAAAAGCACCATCTCAAGCTCCTACACCAGCAATTCCGCCTGGTTTCTCACGGCACGCGTCAGCTCTCCCTGCATCACAGCCATCTGGTTCCCCCGAAGTTCCAAAGCCATCAACAACTGGAGCCTCGACAACTTCACCAGTACTACCACCAGCTCATTCTTTGCCTGTCCTCTTTGGTGCCTCATCCTACATCATTCTGTGCATCTCTCTCAATCTCTCCTGACAACAGCGATGCTACTCTTCAGAACAACTACACCTTTCCAGTATCATGGCAGCCTCTCCAAGACAACTCTAAGCTCTCCGCACAGATGGCATACCTGCTGCCAGCATCATCCCCTCTGTCGACTTCACTGGAGTGTTTTCTCCTTCCTCCCATCTCTTCAGACCAGCCTTCTGCTGCCTCAACCATCACCCTTCCTTAACTCCATTGCAATGACCCAGCTCCTGTCACTGTCCTGTTGCCCTCCATCTGGGATCAGCTCTGAATTATCTCCTCCCTCACACCTGCACACTCAGCATCTGACAGCATGGATGCATGGATTCACTCCTCCAGCTGCCTATCTCCTCCTTCTACAGTTTCTCTGAATCATGCAGAAAGATTCAAACATCTTCTCCTTTGATCATCCTCCCAGCAGCAGCCCTTCCCATCTTCTCCCCAGCACACGACTGCCTATCTTCGCCCATGAACCTCCTTCTCTCCTCTGGATGACTGGAAAGCAACTGACCTCCCTCCTTGGCTTCTTCCTTGTGAGTCGTGTGATCTTGAGGGCGACTGTCAGAATATTGATCAAGACTCACACGGCTCAACCGGGTTCTCCCCTGTCTTCCTGTCAGCACCCAACTCTCCCCTGGACATCCGATCAGCGGGAAATGGAAACGCCAGTCCAGTCCAGGTTCACCTCCCACATCCCGCGTTCCAAACGGCTCAGATGGCATAACCAATCAGACTTCTCTGGTCTGACCATCCGACCGTCCGAGCCCACCACCACTAGCGCCAACGGACCATCCACGGAAAAAAATGACCGGCAAGTTATGCCGACAACAGTTATGAGTCTTGGTCCATTCAAAATAGCTATACCCAAGGCTCGGCAGAAGAAGCACGTCCTCCACTCAATATGGGAGGACTACCAAGAGCTCAAGATCGTGCGGGGCCGCATCACGTCTTTGCACCGCTCAGATACAGAAGCAGCAGCAGCAGCACAATGGCGGCTGCGGCTTCGCTTCTCGCACCGCCCGCCCTAATGGGTGTAGGCGCCTGTGCTCTAGCTATAGGATTAGCTAGGACCATCTAGTACTAATAGCAATAGGACCCCTGTACTCTAATACCTCATTTTTCTCATTCATTTCCATAGTATTCTCCTCACTTCCTCAATTCACTGCCTCAGTTCAATCTTCTATTGCTTCTGCAAAGTCTCTCGGGCCCTCAACGCCTCGCTTCCACTCAGGCCTCTGGTCCTCATTCAGCCTTGTCTCACAAGTGAACCTCACAGCTGTTAGCTGATCATCCTGCTTCAATCTCCGAAGTGCTCACATGTTGCGAGATTCAACTTGCTTCGGCCTCTGGCCCGCACCTTGGTATCCATGTCTCACAACTTTGCTTAGCTTCGTTCATCCTCAGAGCTTCGTTGCTTCCGCTCCTCATGCTGACTTCTTGTGCTCTCATTCTCTCTTCCTACTATGATTTCATCCTTCCGTCAGCAATCCGCACCTTTGTGGCAGCTTGCACACCTTCGTGGCAGCTTCCGCACCACCTGTTTCTCTGCTTCTTTGCATGCTTCGCTGCTCCTAGTTTCCTGAAATAAGTAACTAGGACGCAAGTACGGCCCAACTAGGGCACAAGTATGGCGCCACTAGGGCGCAGGGCGCAACTAGGGCGCAACTAGGGCGCAACTAGGGGACAAGAAGGGTGCAACTAGGGCGCAACTAGGGCGCAACCAGGGCGCAACTAGGGTGCAAGTAGGGCGCAAATAGGGCGCAACTAGGGCGCAACCAGGACGCAACTAGGACGCAACTAGGGCATAGCTAGTGCCCTAGTGAGGCAGAACTAGTGCGCAACTAGGGGGCAAGTAGAATGCAACCAGGGCCTAACAAGGGCGCAACTATGACGCAACTAGGGCACAACTAGGGCGCAGCTAATGCACAAGTAGGACGCAAGTAGGTCTCAACTAGGGTGCAACTAGGACACAAGTACGACGAAAGTAGGGTGCAAGTAGGGTGCAACTAGGGTGCAACTAGAGCGCAACTAGGGTGCAAGTAGGACGCAAGTAGGAAGCAAGTAGGGTGCAAGTAGGGTGCAAGTAGGGTACAACTAGGGCACAAGTAGGGTGAAACTAGGGCACAACTAAGACGCAACTAGGGCACAAGTAGGGCGCAAGTAGGGTGCAATTAGGGAACAACTAGGGCGCAAGTAGGACGTAAGTAGGACACAACTAGGGCATAACTAGGACACAACTAGGGTGCAACTAGGGCGCAAGTAAGGCGCAAGTAGGGCGCTAGTAGGACACAACTAGGGGGCAACTAGGGGACAACTAGGGCGTAACTAGTGTCCAACTGAGACGCAACTAGGGCAGAAGACGGGTGCAACTAGGACGCAAGTAGGGCGTAACTAGGGTGCAACTAGGGCGCAACTAGGGCGCAAGTAGGGTGCAACTAGGGTGCAACTAGGGCGTAATCAGGGCGCAACTAGGGCATAGCTAGGGCCCAACTGAGGCACAACTAGGGTGCAACTTGGACGCAAGTAGGACGTAACTAGGGCGTAAGTAGGACACAACTAGGATGTAACTAGGGCGCAACTAGGGTGCAACTAGGGGGCAAGAATGGCACAACTAGGATACAATTAGCGTGTAACAAGGGTACAGCTAGGGCGTAACTAGGACGCAAGTTGGAACCAACTAGGGTGCACGTAGGGCGCAAGTAGGGCACAACTAGGGTGCAACTAGGGCGCAACTAGGGTCCAAGGAGGGTGCAAGTAGGGTGCAACCAGGGCGGAACTAGTGCGTAAGTAGGGTGGAAGTAGGACGCAAGTAGGGAACAACCAGGGTTCAACTAGGGCGCAACTAGGGTACAACTAGGATGCAACTAGGGAGCAACTTGGGTGCAACTAGGGCACAATTAGGACGTAGCTAGTACCCAAAGGAGGCGCAACTAAGACGCAACTAGGGCGCAAGTCGGGCAAAACTAGGGCGCAACTAGGGCGCAACTAGGGCGCAACTAGGGCGCAAGTAGGACGCAACAAGGACCCGACTAGGACGCAACTATGACACAACTAGGGCGTAGCTAGTGTCCAGCTGAGGCATAACAAGAGCACAAGTAGGGCGCAACCAGGGCGCAGGAAGGGCGCAACTAGGGAACAACTAGGGTGTAACTAGGGCGCAAGTAGGGCGCAAGTAAGACGTAACTAGGGCGCAAATAGGGCGCAAGTAGGGACCAAGTCGGGTGCAACGAAGGCGCAACTAGGGCGTAAATAGGATGCATGTACAACACAAGTATGGCACAAGTAGGACGCTACGAGGGTGCAACTAGGGCGCAACTAGGGCGCAAGCAGGGCGCAACTAGGGTGTAACAAGGATGCAACTAGGACGCAACTAGGACGCAACTAGGACGTAGCTAGTGCTTGACAAAGGTGCAACTAGGGCGTAACTAGGGTGCAACTATGGTGCAACAAGGGCACAACTAGGGCGCAACTAGTGCGCAAGGCGCAAGTAGGGTGCAAGTAGGGCACAATTAGGACGTAATTAGGGCACAACTAGGGTGTATCTAGTGTCCAACTTAGGTACAACTAGGACGCAACTAGGGTGCAACTAGGACGCAAATAGGGCGCAAGTAGGGTGCAACTAGGGAGCAAGTAGGGTGCAACTAGGGCACAATTAGTGTGCAGCTAGGACGTAACTAGGGTCGAGTATGATGCAACTAGGGCACAACTAGGGGGTAACTATGGCACAACTAGAGTGTAACTCGGGCGCAACAAGGGCGTAAGTAGGGCACAAGAAGGGTGCAACTAGCGCACAACTAGGGTGCAACTAGGGTACAAGTACGGCGTAATTAGGGTGCAAGTAGGACGCAGTTAGGGTGCAACTAGGGCGCAACTAGAATACAAGTAGGGTACAAATAGGGTGCAAGTAGGGTGCAAGTAAGGCCTAACTAGGAAGCGAGTAGGGCGAACATAGGGCGCAACTAGGATGCAACTCGGGGGAACTAGGGCGCAACTAGAGCGCAAGAAGGGTGCAAGTAGGACGTACGTAGGATGCAAGTAGGACGCAACTAGGGTGCAATTAGGGCGTAGCTAGTGCCTAACTGAGATGCAAGAAGGGCGCAACTAGGGTACAACTAGGGTACAACTGAGGCGTAACTAGGGCGCAACTAGCACGCAAGTAGGGTGTAAACTTGCACAAGTACTGCGTAAGTGGGGCGCAACGAGGGCGCAACTAGGGCACAACTAGGATGCAACTAGGGCGTAGCTAGTGTCCAAACAAGGCGCAAACAGGGCGGAACTAGGGTACAACTAGGGCCCAACTAGGACGCAAGTAGGGCGCAACTAGGACCCAATTAGGGTACAAGTAGGGCATAAGAAGGATACAGCTAGGACATGAATAGGGCACAACTAGGGTAGAACGAGGATGCAAGAAGGATGCAACTAGGACGTAACTCGAGCGTAACTAAGATGCATATAGGGTACAACTAGGACGTAGTAAGGGCGTAACTAGGACATAATTAGGGCGTAGATATGAAGCAAGAAGGGCGTAGCTAGGTTGCAACTAGGACGCAAATAGGACGCAATTAGGGCGTAACTAGGGCTTAACTATGGAAAACTATGGCGTAACTGAGGCCTAACAATGGCAAACTAGGACGCAATGAGGGCACAAGAAGGGCGCAACTGGGTCGTAGTTACGGCATAACTAGGGCGTAACTAGGACGTAACTTGGGTGCAAAAAGGACGCAACTAAGTCGGAAGGATGGCGCAACTAGGACACAAGTAGGATGCAAGTGGGGCGCAAATAGGACACAACTAGGACACAACTACTGCGCAAGGAGGGTGCAACTAGGGAACAACCCGAATGCAACTAGGACCAAAAAAGGGTACAACTGTGGCGCAAGAAAACCACAACTAGGGTGTAACTAGGACGTAGATATGGTACAACTAGGACGCAACTAGGGCAGAAGGAAGTGATTATGGCACAACCAGGGCACAACAGGGGGTACAACTAGGACGCAACTAGGGTGCAATTAGGGTGCAACTATGGCACAACTAGGGAGCAAATAGTTTTCAACTAGGGCGCAAACAGGGTGCAATTAGGACATAACTAGGACATAACTAGGGAGCAACTTGGGGGCAACCAGGGCACAACCAGGGTACAAATAGGGCGTAACTAGGACACAACTCGGGCGTAACTATGATGAAACATGACGGAAGCATGGTGCAACTACTTGCGCCCTAGTTGCACCCTAGTTGCACCCTACTTCGGCATGGTTACATCCCAGTTGTATCCTTGATGTGGCCTAGTTGTGTCCTAGTTGCACCCAGCTTGCATCCTAGTTGCATCCTTCTGGTGCCTTATGAATGCCTTAGTTGTTTCCTTGCTACATCTTAGTTGTGCCCTCATTGTGCCCTTCTTGCACCCTAGTTGCACCCTAGTTGCATCCTAGTTATGTCCTAGGTGGGTCCTAATTGTGCCCTTCTTGCATCCTAATTCCGCACTAGTTGGATCCTCGTTGTTTCCTAGTTGCATCCTACTTGCATCCTTCTTGAGTCCTAGTTGTGGCCTGGTTACGCCCAGTTGCACTCTCGTTTCCCATAATTACATCCTAGTTGCGACCTAGTTACATCCTTCTTGTGTCCTATTCATACCCAAGTTGCGGCTTAGTTGCACCCTTTGAGTACCCAAGTTACGTCCTTGTTGTGTCCTAGTTGCACCCTAGTTGTACCCTAGTTATGCCCTTCTTGTGTCCTAGTTGCACCCTAGTTGCACCTTAGCTATGCTCTAGTTGCATCCTAGTTGCATCCTTTTTGCGCCCTAGTTGCACCCTATTTGCACCCTAGTTACACACTAATTGCACCCTAGTTGTGTCCTTCTTACATCCTAGTTTTACCCTAGTTGCGCCCTAGTTGTGCCTTAGTTGTGCCCTAGTTACACCCTTCTTGCACCTTTCTTATTCCTTGTTACACCCTAGTTGTGCTCTGGTTCCGCCCTAGTTGTGGCATTTTTGTACCCTTGTTGTGCCCTAGTTATACTGTTCTTGTACCCTAGTTGTGCCCTAGTTACGGCCTAGTTGTCCCCTAATTACATCCTAATTGCGCCCTAGTCGCTTCCTTCTTGCACCCTAGTTGAATCCTAGTTGAGCCCTAGTTACTCCCTAGTTGTACCCTAGTTGCTCTTTTCTTGCGCCCTTGATATGCCCTAGTTGCAACCTTGATGTGTCCTTGTTGCGCCCTTCTTGTGCCTCAGTTTCCCCGTAGTTACACCATAAGTTACGGCGTAGATGCACCCTATGTGTGTCTTAGGTACATCCTAGTTGCGCCCTAGTTGCGCCCAAGCTTGTTATACCCTTTTTCGCCATCGGCCGGAATCGGGGTCTGACAGCATGCGAGGACTAGCTCTTCACTATGACTTGCACTGCGCTATCCCTGTAGGTCTACTTGACTGCTTTTCCCAATTCGAGTGTATGTGATCTCACCTCGCCACTTTTGCTCAATTGAAGCATATCCTCATCTAGCAGACCCTCTTACTTTCTCTCTTCCTCTCTTTCCTTCGGTGGATGATCCACGAACTTAACGCTGGGCATATGTCACTCTTGTCCCTCAGTTTGACCTAACACACTTCCCCTATTCATAACTCATGAGGAGCCTTGGGACAATCAATACGACTATTTTAGCAATTTTGCTTATTCATTCCAATCGGTCAATGATGCACCGGACAAAAGCCAGACACTCCTAGCAACACAATGGGAACAATCTTGACAATCAAAATCTTTCCTGTCAATCAAGATGAACAACATACAATCAGCATATCGTTTCTATAAGTGCAATCACTCCCCTACATGTCACCGAGCAAGATACACAAACCATAAGCCTCCTGAGTGGACAGATCATCCGCCGGTGCTGGACCCTGCATGACCACCGTGCGGCTGGCGATGAGGCGGTCGTTCTCACGGGAAACCACACGACGCAGCACCAGAGGGCCGTCCGTGCGACGATCTGCTCAAGAGTTGGCACGCAACAGCTCCTCCTCTTGCAAACGGAAGAGCTCCTGTCGATACCGCTGGTACGCCCGAAACGGCTCAGCCCGCTCCTCAGCTGCCTCTGCGGCCCGCCGTCCGACGTCTCGTGCGATCTCCTGCCAGCTCTCCACAGGTTGGGGCTCTTCGTCACGAGGAAGTCTCTGCAGCCAGGGCTGCCAGAACTGCTCCACGGCTCCGCCTGCGGGATGATGCAATCATTGCATCACCCCTAGGATCGTGCGCACACCAAGCCGGTGGGGAGCGTTGCAGCAGCTGCAGATAGCGTAGAAGGTCACTGTTGACTCTCGCGCCGCTCTCCTCAAACTAGGAGGCTGGTGCTCTCGCGGGAACTCAGGGACAGGCCATGACGGCTCCGTGACGTGCTCCTCGGGGAGCGGCCTTCCCATCTGAGGTTGGCTACCCACACGCAGCCACAAACATACATGCACACACACACACACACACACACACACACACATACACACACACACACACACACACACACACACACNGACTCTCGCGCCGCTCTCCTCAAACTAGGAGGCTGGTGCTCTCGCGGGAACTCAGGGACAGGCCATGACGGCTCCGTGACGTGCTCCTCGGGGAGCGGCCTTCCCATCTGAGGTTGGCTACCCACACGCAGCCACAAACATACATGCACACACACACACACACACACACACACACACACACACACACACACACACACACACACACACACACATACACAATACCCTATCTAGCTTTTCTACTCTAACTTGTCGTGAGACGGGACACGGGTCCCGTTCGACGGTCTAATTTGACTGAGGGGCAACAATCTCTCAGTCGGGCTGATGTCGGCTGGGCTCGACCGACCACGCCTGCCCCGGGTCAGGAGTCAGGATGCAGCATGCAGCCAGTCGCGAACGTCTCGTCGATTGGCAGGGGTGGGAACACCTCAGTCCATCTTGAAAGCCGGGAATCCCTAGCTTGCTCGCAAGAAAATGACTGTCGACAATCAGCAGCGATTTTCTCTCGTCCTCGTCCTTCTTATCTCCTTCTCGCACCGCCCTTTCCTGTGTCCTTTCTTGCTAGCTGCCCCCCCCCCCCCCTTTCCTTTCGCGGCTCGCACATCAAAACTCCTCTGGAGATAAGGCATTTCGGGTGCCGCTCCTCTATCCGTGGTTCGGCCGCGACTCCATTGCCATCAAACGAGCTTCGGGCCGCTTTTCTACTTTCCCGGCAGGTCTGGTTGGGCCACAATATCCACAGCACTATTCCCTCCGTGCGTCGCCACTACCCGGACCCAAACTGTACCTCCCATGTTTTCTTTCCTCGGTTGGCGGTCGACGGATCATCCGTCGACCTCCTCCCAAGGTCTTGACCCCGGGCCTGCTCTCCTTCCTCTCCTCTGGTGGATGAATGAGACATGATTAACACTGTTATACCCTACTCCCGCAAAGTAAGCTGGACGTCCCCGTCCATCTGGCCCTTTCCCTTTGTTTCGTTCATCCCACTTCTCCCTCTCCGGTGGATCATTTGCCGCACCTTTCATCGTCCCGCACCCTGCTCCCGTGCTGGTCCTTGCTCGGTGGCCCTCTCCTCCGGCGATGGGTAGTCCTCCTCTGCCCATCGGGTCCTTTCCATGCTCCCGAATTCCCGGTTAACTCCTTCCTGCCATATTCCCTCATTCCGCGCCTTGGGGCTCCGGCGCGGTGTCACCCTGACTCCCCTTCCATCCGTTCCTCCTTCCCTGGATTGTTCCCACATCGCTCGGGCCACCTCCCTCTGCTCCGACTGCACTCTCCTTCTTGCCTCGTCACTTTGTTCACACGGGAGACAGAGTGGGCCTCACAGACCAGTCTGGGGGTTATGGTAGCACCGGGCACAACGCAGGTGCACCCCTTTGCAGCAGCTGATACAGAACCATTTGCTGCTGCGGATGGGATATCTGCAGGTGGCACATGCCTCGAGACACGAGCTTGCACACAGGAGGCATTGGTAAAGGTCAACTCGGCCTCCGTGTCGCAGCCTCATTTCCCCCATTTTTTTCACAAACTCAGTGTGTGCAAAGCCGCCGCATTTCTCGCACCATGGTGTCACTCCCTCGAGGGGCTCCCGACAGCTAGAGCACTCTCCTCGCACCGTCCCAGTGCGCGGTCGCACCCAACAGCTTGTGCAATTGTCCTGCCCTTCATCGTTCGTCCTTAGGCAGGAACCGTGTGCTGCCCTCTTACAATACCCACATTTCCCAATCGGGTCCTCTAGCCTTCTTCGGCACCCGCAGCACACGATTCCAGGCGGGGCATTGTGCTCATGCCCAAGAATCACTCCGACGTCTGGGGATATGCCCTGTTTGATTTTTAGGCAAGGGATGCAGGTCCATCCGGCCCCACCCTCCATGATGCCACAGTCCTGATGCATGTGCCGTTTGCAGCGGTCGCACTGTTGGGCGGGGAGGGACACTCTTCTCTCGCACCAGGAGCACCTGACTGCTCCGGGTGTCTCACGCCCACTTCCTTCTCCACTTGGATTCATTGCTCCTGCCCCTTCCGCTTCTGCTGATGCATTCCTGATTCTTCTGTTTTCTTCACCTGCTACACCAGCTTCTGTTGCAGCGTTTCCTCATCGCCCGTTCCCTCCTGTTGCTGCGGTTACTGCTGCCTTCCTTCGCGTTCCTGTTGGTGTCCTTGCTGATGCTCCCGACTCTCTCTGGGATGATTGGGGACATTCTCCTTCCCCTGATGTGCGCATGCTCTGCTGCCCATCAGTGCTCCTGTGTCACGCTGGTGCATCATCCACTGGGATCCTGGGTTGTCGTGGTACCCCAGGCTGCGCGGGTGCTTTTGCCTGTCGTCCTCCCTCAGGTACTCTTTCCTGCTGCGTTCTTCCCAGAGCACTTGGTATGTCGCTGCGCTGCTGGGGTCGATCATTGACCGGAGATGGGGAGGTGTGCGGCGGCACTCTTGGCCCTGGAGGAGGTCCTAATGGCTGCTGTTCATCCTTCAGTCGGCACCATGCAGGTGTCGAGGCCAATGCTCGATCTACAATCGCCAGCACTCTTTCCCTCACTGCAGGCTCGTCCCTGATCCCCAGGTTCCTCATGGCCAGTACCGTGTCGCGGGCAGCGGCACCTTCTGCTCCTGGCAGGGCCACGGCATTGCGGTAGAGCTGCTCCACCGGATGCATCTCCCAGTATGCGCGTGGCGCTGCCATCTCCTCCGCTACCTGTTTTGTCACGCATCTCCTGCTGCCTCCGCTGCTGCACTTGGGCCTCCACTAGACAGATCCTTGCAATACATCCTTTACAGTGATGTCCGACTCCCAGAAGAATTTCCCCGTATTGCCGATGTAGCGGATGGCTGCATTCTTCACACCACTCACTGGCCTTGCGACTACCGCAGTCCGCGCAGTACAGACTCCATTCGACTCCAGACGCTCTGCCCCTTTCTTGCTCTCGCTTACCCCTTTCTTTCTCCAGCTTCTCCCGCAGCCCTGGTGCGCAGGTTGGAAAAACGTACACCGCCCTTTGCTTCAGCGATTCTTCATCCCCACAGATATGGTGGAGGGCTGCTCTGCAGTTGAAACAGCGCTTTTTCTGGGTCCTTACTGGGCGAGAACACTTCCGGCACGCCTCCACCTCCTCCACTCCGGGTGCCTCAGGTGCCGACCTGATAGCCCGTTCTTCTTCCTTGCCCATGCTCTGCTTGCCAATTTCTTCCCGATTGGGCCGCACACCGTCATCGACTTGGAATTTCTCGAGCATGAGGCCAGCATTAGCTCGGTCGACTCCCAGCTGCGCTGTGATGGACCCACGAGTGCGAGCCTCCTGCAGGCACTTTTGGAGCCACGTGCCACGTTGCTTCATGAAGTCCACTTCATCTGCGACTGTCGTGCCTTCCTCCCGTGGCGGAACTGGGGCATCAGGCATGAGGGGCAGAGTGGCCATGGTCCAATGCTGCTGTCCATGACGCAGCATGTAGGGTGAGAAGCTGGTGGAGGAATGCGGTGTGATGTTGTACTCGTAAACAATGACCTCCAGCCGCTCTTCCCATGGCGTGTTGTCATCCGATAGCTTCCGGATGGTTTGCGTGATGGCCCCATGCATGCGCTCGACCTGGCCCTGTGCCTGTGGCCGATAAGGTGCCCCGTTTTCGATCTCAATGTTGAAGTAAGCCGCCACCTCGGCAAACTGACCACCGAAGTGTGAACCATTGTCACACTGAATTACCCTGCAGCCGTCCCCTGAATAGACGACCTCTTCCTTGAGGAATGCTGCGGCATGGGCCGCGTCAGCTTTGGGGACGGGTCGCGCCATGACCCACTTGGTCATGTGGTCGATGCCAAGGATCCAGTGGATACTGCCGTGTTGTGTGGGTCGGAGAGGTCCATGGAAGTCGATAACCACCCTCTCCATTGGTGCACCGATGCAGGCGCAGACAAAGCGGGGCTGGTGGATGCGCTGGCGAGGGTAGTGATGGAGACACGTCCCGCAGGTGGTGACTGCTTCCCCAATTTTCTTCTTCAATCCCACCCAGTAGACTTGGAGGACCAGATTCTCGTATATCGTGGCTGAACGGGCATGTACTCACTAATTTCCTTGCATGATCAGCTTATCCCGCAGCCCAATGGGGGTACACCAGCGCATCTGGTAGGTTTCATCCTCACGCCTCCAGAGTCGACCCTGCAGCCACACGTACTTGTCAAGCGTAGCCTTGGCATCGGAGCGGACATGAGCATCCGGGTAGATCTCTGCCATGGTGCGCCGTCCGGACAGAACTTGGGCCCGGGCCCAATCTGCCCACTCGTACGGCTTGACTGGCAGTTCTTGCTGCCAATGCTCCAAGTCCCCACTAGGCGCAAGGGCAAGGATACGGCGCCGCATCTCTTCGAAGGTTTCTGGGGCAGGAGCTTGTTGGCCACCTGCTGACTCAGCCTGGTGTTGGGTCTCTCCCTCCATAGGAAGTGCAGAATCAGTCCACACCCGCCAGGAAGAAGTGCGCATGGCGGCTGCTGCCGCCGTACTTGTCGAGGCAGTGACGGTGGGATGCCGGGTGCGGCTGGAGGTGCGCCTTGTAGAGTGCTGGGGAACTGCTGGTGCTGCATCGACGGGCGGCCCGCGGGCCGTGTCTAGGGCAGATGCTTTGCGTGCGGCGTCAGGGAGGCCCGGTCGATTATCCGCCGGAACGGCTTGCACTGGCTGTGCAGCAGGAGGTTGCTGGGATGGTGAGGAGATCGGCGCAACCTTTGCCAAATTACCTTGAGACGGCGGATGATCTGCTGGAAAATCTCCTGCCGGGGTTACTGTCATCATTTGAGCAGTAGTCAGGGAAGAAGGGGAGGGGGGTCGGGGAAGAGAACTAAAGACCGGAAGTGCAATCAGGGCTTCACTTCGGGTGGGAGGAGAAGAAGATGAAAGATGAGAGAGTGAGACTGGCAGATGATCGACCGGAGGTAAGACATCTTTCGTGCCTATAGGTGCTGCATCCACTGGTGGCGTGGGCATGGGATGCATGGAGCCGGAGGCGCCCGTACCCTGAGGGCTCTTGGAGGCAGGAAGAGCATACGTTGGGGGCAGGGCCGGAGGCGGGGGTGGTCTTTCAACATGGGGTGGCCCATTAAGAGTGCGGTGCGAGTCAGCAGCACTGGACCTGGACTGGGATGACAAAGGGGGTGAACCCATCCTCTGGTGGTGGAGCCATTGCATCAGGTTCCGAAGTGCCATGCCCTCACGTGGTTCCACAGTGCGCACCGGAAAGATATCAGCCAGCCGCGCATGCTCCACCCTGTCTGCTTCGACATGTCGATATGTCGCTCGAAGCACAATCCCACGACGAACGAAAGGATGCAGATTGTTGGTCAGCCGACCTTGCTGGCGGTGCTGCACCGTCCATTCAAGGAGGCAGCGGAATGCCCGTACACCATGGTTGAGGGAAAGATCCAGTGGGTAGAGGAAGCGGAGGTATTCTTCATATCGCATGCGGAAGCTCCATGCGAGAAACGGAAGGAGATTTGGCTGAGTCTGTTCCTTACGGTCATTGATCACCGTCCAGTGCATGAAACAGTGGAAGGCTGCCGGTCCGGCAGCATTAGAAAAGTACAGTGGATACACGTGTCTCAGCTCTTTGAGGTAATTCTTCCACTCATCCTGCAGCTGTTCCACGGCCGTGATGAGGAATGCCATGGCCAGGTCACGGATCAATTGTTGTTGGTGCTGCTGTTTACGCTCATCCATGAGGTTCTTAGTGTGGTCGACCAGAACGCAGAGGGTTCGGTACTGCTGGGAGACGTCCGCACGTAGAGCCAGGACGCTCTCCCAATGCTGCGACATCTCTTGAAGCTGAGCACAATCCGCTGCCCATTCTGTCTCACACTCGTCGCGCAGCTGCTGCAAATCTGGCAACTGGACGTCGAGTTCCTGCAGCCCTGTCAAAAGGTGCGCTATCTCCGCACGGGCTGCCGGAAGAATTCTTCCCAATTCCGCCCGTTGGTCCATGAGACGCTGGCCTTCTGTCGCGGGTGGTTCATCTCCATTGTCTGCAGCCTCATTCCAAGCGTCCTGCAACCGCCGCACCTCCTGGAGTTCTCTTTGGACCTCCATTGCACGGGCTTCTTGCTCCCGGATTCACTGTTGTCGATCAGCGCGGGCGGCTTCGCACGCGGCGAGGGTGTTCCGCACGTTGTTCAAGTTGGTGGCGGAGCTGCGTACGCATTCTTTGTGCATTGTCACCCATGACCGGTGCTGCTCCCAAAGTCCTTCAACCCGTCTGGCTCAATCACGGTTGTTGGTGATGTGTAATGCGAACATCTGCCATGTGGCCTTGTTTTTGTGGGGGTCAGGCATGCTCGGTGAGGGTGGGGGTGCCGGACAGGGATCGTCCGTCTGCAGAGTGCGGAAGATGCATTCTACTTCCGCCATGGTGAGGAGTACTGCCATGGCGCGTGCCTCAAGGTCCGATGTTGCGGCCAGTTCTGTTGTGCGCTCAATGATGCCGTACTCATACTCCGCCCAGCTTGACAGAGCCATGTTTGGCCGTGAGTCGGGGGTGTCATCCTGTCGTTCGTCTTCGATACACACACGGGAGTTGTTTCCCACGGGACCTAGAATCGTGGCTGTTGTCTGCGTAAACTGTTGGATGTTCAAGCTGCGAGAAACGTGGGAACGGGGATTCGAGGGTTGCCATCAAGATCCCTGTGGTACCTCGCGGGCAGTCCGTGGCGGTTGCTCGGCTAGAGCGTGTTGCCTTGGACGTCGAAGGGCAAGAGGCAGCTCCTGCTCATGGCCATCTTCATGTTCCGGAGGCTCGCCAGCGGTCTCTCGCGATTACTTCGAGACACGTTTATGCAGAAGCACGATATCCTCCGAGGTTTCCGCTGATGTGTGCATGCGCCATGGGGTGTGGACATGCACCTCCCTCGGGTACGGTCCATGATCCTCCGGAGACTCGCTATTGTCCGTCAAGGATTCTGGTGCGTCAGCAAGCACCCGCGTGAATCGTGCACCGGTGAATTGTCCATCTGCATGTGCCGAGCGGGTGGCGGAGGTTGCGTGTTCCGCGGGCAATAGGGCATTTTGCTGATGTGGCACTTCACGTGTGTCAAATTGGAGTGGGACATATGATGGCATCCCATCGTCGTCGTGTAGTGTCATGCATTTTCCCCCAAGTAAAATGATGACGTTGCATGGCTCCAACCAGTCATTCACAAGGAGGACGTCGTAGGTGGAGGTTTTGCACACTTGCACCGGCAGGCTCCGATGGATGTTTCCCACCTGAATGGAAAATGAATAGATGTGTCCCTCCCGTTGGGTAATCCCCCTCCCCGCGGTACCAAAGAGGACGTCAACAGGCCAGACGAGGTCCGACCAATTAAGCCGCCGGATGACGCGCATCGCGACCGTGGTATACGTTGCCCCGGTATCCACGATCGCGATGAATTTTACGCCGGCAATCGAGACGGAACATGAGACCACTGTGCAGATGAGTTCCGATTGAGGCTGACGACACAATGTCACCAGACGCCATGCAAGGGCCCCTGCATCCAGACCTTCATGGATGACCCGCCGAGTATGATTAACATGATCTCTCATCATGCAATGCCCTGGCGACTCGAGCCAACAGTCCACACGCCACCCAGATGGGGACAACGCCACGTTAATCTCCGCAAAAAAGGTCTCTAGCTGTGTGAATTGCCCCGGAAGATGGGTGAGGACTTCCACCCAAGGGAGTGCAAGGTAGGTACAGTCAAAGAACCACCGGATGGCCTCCTCCACCGGTTGATGAACTGCTCTCGGTGGGCTCCGTGTCGCAACTGGTCGAGTGCGCACCGCGGGCGTTGAGGTGGAGTCGCGGCGTACATCACAAAGCCAATCCCCATATTCCTTGTGAGTCCATCCCGGCGCGTCATTGAAGAGATCCGTGCGGTGTCGCATGTTGATGTGGCGGACGTCTGGGTCCTCCTGAGGAAAACCGTCGAGGGGGTATGCCCATCGGTACTCCTTGTTGGTAAGTTCACGCACTTGGCCTTCTACAAGAACTTTCTCACCCTGAGGAGGCTCGTCCGGAGGTGGTCCATCTCCATGTGATGGCGGCTCATGTGGCGCACGGGTCTTCAATCCCTCGCGTGGTAACCGACTGAGGGCATCCGCATTGCAATTGGCGAACGCTGGCTGGTACTTGATGGTGAGGTTGTATCCTTGTATGAGCAATGCCCACTTGCCAAGAATTCCTTCATGGTTCTGGGTCGTGAGTAACCACTGAAGGGCCTGATGGTGAGTGAGGATGGTGAAGGGCTTCCCATTTTTCACGTAGTCTCTGTAGAACTGAATCGCCCACAAAACCGCTAAGCATTCTCCTTTCACCAGAGGATACTTAGCCTCTGCGTCGTTGAGTGCGCGGCTTCCATAGCACACCATCCTCATCATGCCATCATCACCCTTTTGGGACAAAATCGTCCCGATCCCTTCCTGCGAGTAGTCCGTGGTGATGACGAAGGGCAAGTTGAAGTTTGGGAACTCTAGCATTGGCACTGTGATGAGGCGGTGTTTAATCTTGAGGTAGAAACTTACAAATCCCAGGAAGATTTTGACTTGAGATGATGTGATTGGCCGCTTCCACTCGCGAACGGCTGCGATATTTGAAGGATCTGTGGATATGCCTTGTGCACTGATGATGAATTCCAGGACTTCCATCCTATCTACCCCGATAACACATTTGGCCACTTTCAAACAAAGGTTTGCAGATCGCAGAGCGGAGAACACTGCATCCAGTGAAACCATCGATTCCTGGAAGCTGAATGCAGCGACCATATCATCATCCACATAACATCAGGCGTTGGGGACGTCACGCAGCAATTGGTCCATGACGCGTTGGAATGTGGCACTGGCGTTTCGCAATCCGAAGGGCATTCGGGTGAAGGCATAGAGCCCATCTGGGGTGATAAAGGCCGTCTTTAGCATATAATTTCTGTCCATAGGGATGGTGTGGAAGGCCGATTTGACGTCCAGTTTGGCAGACCAACTCGTCCCCCGCTGTTGCTCTTGGATGTCAACAATGAGCGGCATGGGGTAGGCGTCTTTGACTGTAACTTTGTTGAGGTCACAGAAATCGACACAGAACCGTTTAGTGCCATCAGGCTTTCCCACAATAGCCAGGTTGGAGCGCCATGGGCTCTCCACTTCTATAATCATGCCCTGCTCCTTGAGCTCACGCAATCCCTCATTGATTATTTCCTTCTGATCTTGGAGCAACCGATGGGCCTTCTGCTTGTGAGGGGATGCATCTCCTGTATTGATGACATGGACCGTGTCGACTGCTCTGATCTCAGGTGACTTGCCTGCAAAGACTTCCTCATGGTATGTCAGAAGCTCCTTCACTTCTTGCGCCTGGTCCTCGGTCAGGCGCTCATGGAGCATGTGGTCCCATCGGTGGAAATGTGGGACCGTGGATGGCGGTGGGTCCTCATCGCCCACCAAGCCGGTCCCCAGATGAGGGTCAGGGTCCCAGTAGTCATAAACTTGGAGGTTGAAGTTGCGCGAGCATCCTGGTGTGACTGTGAGAGCTGTTGCTTGTCGCGGAGGCGGTTCATCATCGAGACGCAACCATCTGACATCAATCATTGGCTCCTCGTCTGAGTCCTCCGAATCAGCGTTCTCACAGAGAACAACATCCTCATCGCATACAAGCATCTTTCCCTTGCCCATTGCTTCAGCGAGGCTGTCTGGGACCATTGCTTGCGGAGCTGTTGATGAAGGTGAGCACTCCAAGGTCAGAGGGAACTTTGGAGGGGTTGAAAGGGGTCGTGTCCGTCTGAGATCACTAAGGGAGTCGTTTGGTGTTGGGACGGGCAGCCACCTGGGGGGTCTTGATGATGGGCAAGGGGCATTGGCTGCCATCCCCATTCGTTAGATTCAGCTCGGATTACTGTTCTGCTTAGGTGGTTGTGTGGGGTTTGGGTGCAGTTGAGACGAATGCCAGCTGGTCGAAGCTTCTCAGCATATTCTTGGAGTTTGGTCGCAAAGTCTGGAAGGCATTTGGGATGCTGCTGAAGATAGTCTCCCAGCAATACATGTTGAAAGGGGCGATGGAAGGAAGTCAGGACGCCGGTTGCGGGTTCTTCATCTGGCAAAGGTGCAAAAGTCACCGTTTGGCATCGCGGAGATGAGGGACCCTTTGAAGACCACGTACGTTGTTCAGGTGGGGGCTTTGGAGGTATGACCGGAATTTGACTTGGTAGTCGCACCGAGCGCGCTTCCACGCAGGTTTGCAGGTCCGCTTCAGCCCGTTCCTGTTGTTCCTTGTACTTGCGCGTGCGATCATACATCTCCGCAACTGACCAGCCTTCCACGCCTTGCGCCTTGGCTGCTGTGACCAACTCATGTTCTGTAGCTGTTGGTGGGGTTTCTGTTGTTTGTTCTTCGGGCCGAGGAAGACCTAGCTTCATGTTGCGTGCTGGTGTATGAGAGGTAGGTGGTTGACCAGCAACTGGTACCTCCCCCGTCTCTCTTTGCTGTGCATATTCTTTCCATTGCGCTGGCCCGTTGCCATCTTGCCCCGTACTGCAGACAGTGACGTTGGGTCCAATGGCCTGTCGCGCATTGGTAGGTCCGGATCCACCTGATCCGCGCCTCTGGTATTGACCTCCCCTTGTTGGAATTCCAGGTGCTGGGGTGGGGTTGGGACACTCCCGACGTCGGTGGGTGAACTCTCCACATCCATAACAACTTCCAAGTGGGTAGTTGTGGAGGTTCATCAGGTTTGGGACAGAAGCTCCTGTGGGTATACGAATGGTGGGCAAAACGTATTCCTTTGGAAATGACTGTTCTCGCGCTGCTTGACGTTTGAGCTCCCTTTGCTGGTGTTCCGCTTCCTCCTTGAGTGCGTCCAAGGTGTTGAAGCGTCGCAGGTCCAATGTGTTGGCAATCGCTGGGACAAGGGAATCATGGAAGTATTCTTTAATCATGTGCAGGGGTATGTCGATACAGTGCGTAGAGATTTTGGTAAACTTGTCATTGTGTAGTTTGATATTCTCCCCGGATGGTACAAATGTGGAGCTTTGCTTCCTCCAAACTCATGGGGTCGAACCGCTTGGTCATCCTGTTTGCCAAGTCATCAAATTCATCAAAGGGACGCTCCCCATTCTCTGCCATGAACCATTCCAGAGCTTTCCATTGCAGCGACAGGTGCACCGACGGGACAATGTAGTCAAGAGACAGCAATCCATAGTCGAGACAGGTGCCCAACTTAGACAGCCACATAGCCGGGTCCTCCTCTGGTTCTCCTTTTAAGACGTCGAGCTTTGGAACGGTGTAAGAAGCCTTCGCTGCTGGATTCGAAGTCAGTTCCTGCGGAGGCACCACCTGCACCTGTGCCCGAGGCGGGGCCCCCAGGCGAGGTCGATGTGCGTGCGCCAGGCCAACTGCCCGATTGCCAGCCGATGAAGCGGTTCCCCCTCCCCTTGGTCGAACTCGTCCTGCATCGGTTCCTCCCAGTCCAAAACTCTCCACGTGCTGCTTTACTAAACTGTCTTGTACTCGCATGGCATACTGCTTGCCTCCATGAGCCAATGATCCTAGCCTGGATCCAGTTAACCCAACAGTCGCTCGAGGTCGCTGCTGGAGTCATCCTGCCGTGGGTGCGGCCATCATCTTGCTGGCTTAACAATGGGATAACGATATCTTTGATTGCATAGGTGGTATAGTGTACTTTGTTGACGGAGCCCCGGTTGGGATTCGAGCTTCCCCCGAGGTCCGTACTTGCCTTGCTGGTCCGACCGTGGATGAAGCGTTGACCCCCGTCTGGGCAGGGACCTCTCAGCGGCACGATGTACCCGGGACAGAGGGCGCCTTGCTGGATTGTTGCTGATGTTGGAGCTGTCGTCCTTGCAGCTTTGTGGTTGTCCCAGCATCTGGACGATGTGAGGTCATGATGGACGGCCCCTCCCGTCGGGTCTCCCTCGTCTGATGTTCCTTGGCCTCCAAATTTCTCCTAGTTCGTGGTGAGGGTACACCACTGTCCGAGGCTGGCCGTTGCGGATTCAGGATCGGGTGAGATGGGGATTCCTGAGGACGCAAGGTGACTGGCTGATGCAGGGCGTGTAGGGCCTGCACGGAAGGATGATCCAGCAATATGTCATCTTCCTCCGCCTGGTCATCCTGGAAGTTGTCCAAGTCTGCAAACTCTCTGTCATGGGTGACAGAGGGTGCGGGGAAAGACGCTCTTGAGGTAGAGAATTCAAGGCCCCGTGGTGCGTCCTGCATGGGCGTCATATCCACTGCCTCATAGATGGTCCTTCCATCTGACGTCGTGACTTCATGGAGCAGGACAGGCCCATCGTCTTCATCAAGCTCCTGTTATTCATCCGACACATAGTCCTCCACTTGCATGTAGTCGTGATGCCCGTCTTGCTGATCCGCCTCGACGTCTTCTGGGTCTTTGTGTGTCGCATTTGTACGTCGTGCTTGCCGGATGACCTTCCATTCGCGGAGTTCCTCCAGACGTCGAAGATGGAACTCCTCTTCTTCATCGGGGCTCATGTCGTTGTCCTCGTTGTACAGTTGCGAGGACCGATCATCCACCGGATCCCACCCAAACTTGGGGTCCAGCCCTAGAGGGTCTTCTGGGCTCCTCTCGTAGCGATGCATGATGTTGGCACGCCTCATATTGTACACCTTAGAGATGTAGGTTCTTCCAGGGCGAGTCTTTGTGCTTGCTGAATGACGGTGCCGCCGAATGATTCACCGACACAGTGGCTCCTCTGTCGCGCTCTGTAAGTCGACGACAGGACGTCACAGCAGTCCGCGGTTGGATAACGGACTGTCGTGGCACCTTTGCTCGTCCGGTCGAAGATATGCCGGCTTCGTCCCTCAGAAACCGCGCTCCGACTTACAGATAGATCTGAAGGTACCTGCCAAACTCGTCACAGAAAACAAGTGAGTCCACGCTCACCGCACCATTAACACTGTTATGCCCTTTTTCGTCATCGGCCAGAATCGGGGTCTGACAGCATGCGAGGACTAGCTCGTCACTATAACTTGCACTGCGCTATCCCTGCAGGTCTACTTGAACGCTTTTCCCAATTCGACTCTATGTGATCTCACCTCGCCACTTTCGCCCAATTGAAGCATATCCTCATCCAGCGGACCCTCTCACTTTCTCTCTTCCTCTCTTTCCTTTGGTGGATGTTCCAACAACTTAACACTGTGCATATGTCACTCTTGTCCCTCAGTTTGACCTCACACACTTCCCCTATTCATAACTCACGAGGAGCCTTGGAACAATCAATACGACTATTCTAGCAATTTTGCTTATTCATTTCAATCGGTCAATGATGCACCGGACGAAAGCCAGACACTCTTAGCAACACAATGGGAACAATCTTGACAATCAAACTATTTCCTGTCAATCACGATGAACAACATACAATCAGCACATCGTCTCTACACATGCAATCACTCCCCTACATGTCACCGAGCAAGATACGCAAACCATAAGCCTCCTGAGTCGACGGATCATCCGCCGGCGCTGGACCCTGCATGACCGCCGTGCGGCTGGCGATGAGGCGGTCGTTCTCTCGGGAAACCACACGACGCAATGCCAGAGGGCCGTCTGCGCGACAAACTGCTCAAGAGTTGGCGTGCGACAGTTCCTCCTCTCGCAAACGGAAGAGCTCCTGTCGATACCGCTGGTATGCCCGAAACACCTCGGCCCGCTCCTCAGCTGCTTCTGCGACCCGCCGTCCGACGTCACGTCCAATCTCCTGCCAGCTCTCCACAGGTTGGGGCTCGTCTTCACGAGGAAGTCTCTGCAGCCAGGGCTGCCATAACTGCTCCACGGCTCCGCCCGGGGGATGATGCGACCATTGCATCACCCTCAGGATCGTGCGCACACCAAGCCGGTGGGGAACGTTGCAGCAGCTGCAGATAGCGTAGAAGGTCACCGGTGACTCTCGCACAGCTTTCCTCGAACTAGGAGGTTGGTGCTCCTGCGGGAACTCAGGGCTAGGCCATGACGGCTCCGTGACGTGCTCCTCGGGGAGCGGCCTTCCCATCCGGGGTCGGCTACCCACACGCAGCCACAAACACACTCACGGACACACACGCACACTGCCCTATTCAGCTTTTCTACTCTAACTTGTCGCGAGACGAGACACGGGTCCCGCTCGACGGTCTACTTTGACTGAGGGGCAGCAATCTCTCATTCGGGCTGATGTCGGCTGGGCTCGACCGACCACGCCCGCCCCGGGTCAGGAGTCAGGATGCAGCGTGCAGCCAGTCGCGAACGTCTTGTCGATCGGGAGGGGTGGGAACACCTCTGTTGGTCTTGAAATTGGGGAATCCCTAGCTTGCTCGCAACAAAATGACTGTCGACAATCAGCAGCGCTTTTCTCTCGTCCTCCTCCTTCTTATCTCCTTCTCACACCGCCCTTCCCTGCGTCCTTTCTTGCTAGCTGCCCCCCCCCCCCTCCTTTTGTGGCGCGCACATTAGAACTCCTCTGGAGATAAGGCGTCTCGGGTGCCGCTCCACTATCCGTGGTTCGGCCGTGACTCCGTTGCCATCAAACGAGCTTCGGGCCGCTTTTCTACTTTCCCGGCAGGTCTGGTTGGGCCACAATATCCACCGCACTATTCCCTCCGCGCATCACCACTACCCGGACCCGAACTGTACTGGCGGTCGACGGATCATACGTCGACCTCCTTCCAAGGTCTTGACCCCGGGCCTGCTCTCCGTCCTCTCCTCCGATGGATGAACGAAACATGATTAACAAAGCTGCATCCTAGTTATACCCTTCTTGCGTCCTAGTTGTACCCTAGTTGCATCCTACTTACTCCCTAGTAAGATCCGAGTTGTGTCCTTCTTTTGCCCTAATTACACACTAGTTGCACCCTAGTTGAGCCCTAGTTGCGGCCTAGTCGTGTCCTTCTTGAGCGATAGTTCTACCCTAGATGCAGCCTAGTTACGCCCTAGTTCGCCATAGTTACGCCCTTGTTGCACCCTTGTTGCACTCCATTTGCACCCAAGTTGCATCCTAATTGTGCCCTTCTTGTGCCCTAATTACATCATAGTTGTGCTAGTTACGCCCTTATTGTATCCTAGTTGCGCCTTAGTTGTGCCCTAGTTATGGCCTAGATGCGCCCTGGTTGTGTCCTTCTTGCGTCCTAGTGGTGCCTTAGCTACGCCCTAGTTATGCCCTAGTTGCACCCTAGTTGTGCCCTTCTTGCATCCTAGTTGTGTCCTAGTTGTGCCCTAGTTGTGTCCTAGTTACACTCTAGTTGCACCCTTCTTGCACATTAGTCGCATCCTAGTTGCACCCTAGGTGCGCCCTAGTTGTGTCCTAGTTGCATCCTAGTTGTGCCCTTGTTGTGGCCTTCTTGTACCCTGCTTTCATCATAAATGCACCATTCTTGCACCCTAGTTGTGTCCTACTTGTGCCCACATTGTGCCCTAGTTGCACCCTTCTTGTACCCTGGTTACATCTTAGTTGTCCCTAGTTGCGTCCTTCTTGCGCCCTAGTTGTACCATCGTTGCACCCTAGCTGTGTTCTTCTTACACCCTATTTGCGCCCTGGTCAAAATCTAGTTACACCCTGGTACCGGCCATCTTGCACACTACTTGCACACTAGTTACACCCTAGTTACGACCTAGTTATGCCCTACTTACGCCCTTCTTGCACCCTCATTGCGTCCTATTTTTGCCCTAGTTGCGTCCTGGTTGCGAGCTTCTTTTGCCCTAGTTATACCCTATTTGCGTCCTAGTTACACCTTAGTTGTACCCAAGTTGCACCTTTCTTGCACCCTTGTTACGCCCTACTTGTGCCAAAGTTGCATTCTCTTTGTGCCCTAGTTCCACCCTAGTTGTGTCATAGTTCATCATAGTTACACCCTAGTTGTGCCTTGGTTGCGCCCTAGTCGTGTCCTGGTTGCGTCCTAGTTTTCCCTTTCTTGCGCCCTAGTTCCATCCTAGTTGCGTCCAAGTTTGCATAGTTATGTCCTAGTTACGCCCTAGTGAAGTCCTAGTTGCGCCCTTATCGCACCCTAGTTGCGCCTTAGTTGCACCCTAATTGCGGTGCACTTGCACCCTGGTGACGACCTACTTGCACCCTAATTGTGTCGTTGTTCCGTCCTACTTGAGCCCTAAATGTGCCCTTGTTGTGCCCTTCTTGTGCCCTAGTTGTGCCCTGGTTGCACCCTAGTTACGTCCTAGGTGGGTCCTAGTTGTGCCCTTTTTGCGCCCTAGTTGCGCACTAGTTGTGTTCTAGTTATGACCTAGTTGCGTCCGAGTTACGCCCTTCTTACGCCCTAGATACGCCCTTGTTGCGTCCCAGTTGTGCACTAGTTTGCCATAGTTACACCCTAGTCGCGGACTAGTTACATCCTTGTTGTACCCTGTTTGCACCCAAGTTGTAGTCTAGTTGCATCCTTAGCATGCGCTAATTACGTCCTAGTTGCATCCTATTTGCACCCTAGATAAACCCTAGTTGGCCCTTCTTGCCTCCTAGTTTCTTGCACCCTAGTTAATCTCTAGTTGCACCCTAGTTGCTCCCTTCTCGCACCCTAATTTCGCCTTATTTACACCCTAGTTATGCACTAGTTGCACCCTAGTTGCGCCCTTCTTGTGCCCTACTTGCACCCTAGTTGCGCCCTAGTTGTGCCCAAGGTGTACCCTAGTTGTACCCTTCTTGCACCCTTTTTAATTCCTAGTTGTGCCCTAGTTGTACCCTAATTGTAATCTTCTTGCAACCTAGTTGTGCCCTAGTTGCGCCCTAGTTGTGCATAAGTTGCGTCTTAGTTACGCCTTTCGTGCGCCTTGGTTACGCCTTAGTTGTACCCTAGTTGAGCCCTAGTTGCACCCTGGTTGTGCCCTTCTTGTGCCCTAGTTGCACCCTACTTATGCCCTAGGTATGCGTTAATTGCACCCTAGTTGCGCCCTTTTTCCACCCTACTTGCGCCCTAGTTGACCCTAGTTACGTCCTAGTTAGGCCATAGTTATGCCCATCTTACGTCCTAGTGACCCCCAAGCTACACCTTAGTTGTCCTAGTTGCGCCCTTCTTACGCCCTAACTGCACCCTAGACACGCACTAGTTGCGTCCTAGTTGCACCCTAGTTACGCACTTCTTGTGCCCAAGTTGCGCCCTTGTCGCGCCCTAGTCATGCCGTCGTTGTGCCCTAGTTGTGTTTTTCTTATGCCCTCATTTCGCCCCTAGTTTCACCTTATTTGCACCCTAGTTGCGCCCTTCTTACACCTAGTTACGCCGTAATCATTCCCTAGATCACCATAGTTACGTCCTAGTTGTACCCTTGTTGCGTCCTAGGTGTACCCTTGTTGCGTCCTAGTTGTGCCATAGTTGCACCCTTCTTGCTCCCCAGTTGCGTCCTAGTTCCACACTATTTCACTTAGGCACCCCCTACTTGCTCTATAGCTAGGCTCTAGATGCGCCAGAGTTGTACCCTAATTGCGTCCTAGTTTTGCCCTAGTTGGATCCTGGTTGCACCCTTCTTGCGTCCTAGTCTTGCCCTATTTTAACCCTAATTGTGCCCTAGTTGTATCCTTCTTATGTCTTGGGTACGTAGTAGTTGCACCCTAGTTATGCCCAAGCTGCACCCTGTTGTGCCCTTGTTGAGCCCTAGTTGCGCCCTAGTTGCACTCTAGTTTCATCCTAGTTACACCCTACTTGCACCCTAGTAATGCTGCAGTTGCACCCTAGTACGTCATAGTTGCGCCCTAGTTATGCCCTTGTTGCATCCTTCTTCCTCCCTAGTTGCATCCTAGTTGAGCTTTGGTTCACCATAGTTGCGTCCTATGTGCGCCCTAGTTACGTACTAGTTGCACCCTAGTTATGCTTTGGTCGTGCCCCCGTTGCACCCAAGTTTAACCATAGTTGTTTCCTTATTGCACCCTAGGTACGCCTTAGTTGCACCCTAGTTACTCCCTAGTTGCATCCGAGTTGTAACCTGATTGCGCCCTTCATAATCCCTTCTTACGTGCTAGTTGCATCTTAGTTGCATCCTAGTTACACCCTGTTTATTTCCTAGTTGCGCCTTTCTTGCACCCTAGTTGTGCCCTAGTTTCGCCCGTATTGCACCCTCGTTTTGCCATAGTTGCGTCCTAGTTCACATAATACGCCATAGTTATGTCCTGTTTATGCCCTAGTTGTACCCTGCTTGCCTCCTAGTTGTGCTATAAAACACCCTTCTTGCATCCTAGTTGCGTCCTTGTTGCGCCCTAGTTATGCCCTAGTTAGTTCCTAGTTGCGCCCTTCTTGCAACTTAGTTGCATCCTAGTTGTGCCCTAGTGATGCCTTAGCTGCACACTAGTTATGTCCTCCTTGTGCCCTAGTAACCCCCTAGTTCCACCCTTTTTGTGTCCTAGTTGTGCCCTAGTTGCACCCTAGTTATGCCCCAATTACACCCTTGTTGCACCCTATTTACGCAGTAGTTGCATCCTAGTTATGCCCTAGTTGCACTCGTGTTGCATCCTAGTTGCGCCCTAGTTGTGCCCTTGATGCGCCCTTGTTGCGACCTAGTTTCACCCTAGTTACGCCCTAATTCTTTATAGTAACCACTTAGTTGTGCCCTAGTTACATCCTAGTTGCACCCTTCTTGCGTCCTAGGTATGCCTTAGTTGTGCCCTAGTTGCGCCGTAGTTTCACCCTAGTTGTACCTTAGTTACATCCTTTTTGTGCTCTAGTTGTGCCCTAGTTGCGTCCTAGTTACATCCTCGTTGCGCCCTTGTTGTGCCCCTTTAATGCCCTCATTGCCACTAGTTGTGCCATAGTCACATCCTAGTTACGACCTAGTTGCGCCCTTTTTGCGCCCTAGTTGCATCAAAATTGCGTCCTGGTTGCACCCTTCTTGTGTCCTAGTTATGCCCAATTTGCACCCTAGTTACACCCTAGTTGCACCCACCTGCGTCCTTCTTGTGCCCTAGTTCTGCCCTAGTTGCGTCCTAGCTATGCCCTAGTTACACCCTTGTTGCACCCTCTTTCCTTCCTAGATGCGTCCTAGTTGTGTCCTTCTTCCACCCTAATTGTGCCTTAGTTGCGTCCTTCTTGCACCCTACTTGCGCCCAGGTTATGCCCATAGTTTCTTAAGAACTTGCAATTTCTTGCAACGTTTCATTACAAAGAATTTTGCAGTTTGTCAATGGCGCTAGTGTGGCGGTCCCATGTTTACTGATGGAGGATCTAGGTGGCTCGTGGATGGTTGTGCGCAAAATGGGTTGACGGTGGGAGGACTTTGCTCACCCAGATTTTGGACATGGCCAGTCAAGGCACCACGGGTGTTGTCACAATGGTGAACTGTGTGGAGATTTCTGAGGGTTTTGCAGCTGCAAGAAGAGGTGGGCGGCTTTAGGTTGGACTTGGCTCCCACGGATCAAGAGCCAGGGATAGAAGGGATATTAGAGGTCACGACAGTGGATTCTCAGGGCCATCAAGGGACTGGTCTGGGTTGGGCGGCGTCACAAGCATAGGAGGGGACGGTGAGGAAGAACCGGTTGGTGTTGGCCGCAAAACAGCGGCGACTGTTGCGGCTCCCTGTGTGGGAGACCAGTTGGGTTTGTTAGGGAAACAATGATGAGCCTTTGTGCAGCGTTCAACTGTTTTGTGCTCATCTCACAGACGTCATCTCTTGGCTGGCGTGGAGAGAGATGTGTGGGAACACAAAGTAGTTACAGCTCTTGCACGGTGTGTTTCCATTTCTCGAGTTTGTGCCAAGTGTGCTGTTTTGTGTGAGTTTAGGTAAGGAGTATGACTTGCATGATGCAGCTTTACGCATGTGCCTCCATGGGGGGATGTGCCATTTTGCCACTCGGATCTTTGCTACTTTTCCTTGAAGGAGGAGCTAGACTGACTTTGTGCACTGTTTTGTGTCAAGTAGTGGCTGCTTCGAGATAACTGGTGGTTGTAAGAAAAACTCCCTTACAGTGTCTCCAACAAGGAATGGTTAAGAGCAATGTTAGGGAACACCCACACCTATTCTCTCCTCCCATGTCCATGGGAGGGAGCTTGGAAGAAGGCAGAACCCGGCTGACCTCTCTGGCCAGTCCATTCTGCGAGTTCACTAGCTGGAAGGAGCAAGGTCTGAGGGGTCTCTGCAACAACAGATCAACATTTCTCAGCATGAGTCTCGGATGTGAAAATGCTTGGGCTGTTCAACTAGAACTGTGTTCGGGAAGGCGCACATGTGTTTCAAAAGCGTTGAGGCGTGGTCTTGTTTCAAAAGGAGAGTCTTGTGTGTGTGTGTGTGTGTGTGTGTGTGTGTGGGGGGGGG
>SZWC01001444.1:226816-242531 GCA_023375785.1 Penium margaritaceum
CTTACACACCCTTACACACCCTTACACACGCTCACATGCCCTTACACACCCTTACACACCCTTACACACCCTTACACAGCCTTGAACACCCTTACACACCCTTGAACACCCTTGCACGCCCTTACACACGCTTACATGCCTTAAAACACCGTCACAAGAGCTTCCTTACATAGAATTACACACCCTTACACAACCTTCCACATCCTTAGACACTGTTCATTTCCTTCTACGTCCTAGCACATCTTCCGCGACATTGAACAACCAAACACACTGTTATGCACTATTACATGCCCTTCCATGCCTTCACATGCCCTGCCCTTACAAGCCATTACAGGCCCTGTCATGCCTTTGCGCGCCCTGACACGACCCAATACGCCCTTACACGCCCTCACATGCCTTCACACACGCTCTGACATGCCTTTACACGCCCATACACACCATCACACCATTACACCCCTACACTTCCCTGACATGCCCTCACACCCCCATACACCCCCATACACGCCCATACACCCCCATACACGCCCTTACACGTCCATACACGCCCATACACACCCATACACGCCCATACACGCCCATACACGCCCATACATGCCCATACACGCCCTTACGTACCCTAACACGCCCATGCACGCCCTACAAGCAGTTATGCATCCTTAGACACTAGTGCACGCCTTTACACATCGTCAATCGCACTTGAACGCCCTTGTATGCCCTTACATGCCTTTTCATACCCTCACACACCCTTGCACACAGAGAGGCTTCACGCCTCAAGTCCTGAGGTTTGAGGCCGAAAGTCCGAGGCTTGAGCGTTGAGGATTGAGGCTTAAGGCTGAAGGCTCAAGGCTCAAGGTTTAAGACACTAGGCTTTCAGCTCTAGGCCTCAGGCCCAGCGCTGGAGGCTCGAGTGACGAGCGTCGACGACTTTGGAAGGTGACGGCTCAAGTCTGTAAGTTCGATGCCAGATGCTCCAGGATCGGGCAGGAAAGCCCTCTTCACGATTGAGGTGATGACTCTGCCCCTCAGCCCCACAGCCTTCCCCTCACCAGCGACAGTCTATCCCTCACGTGCAAAAGATTATTCCTCTTGAACCAAAATGTATCCCTCACATGCCAGGTTCTATCTCTCACCTGCCAGATTGTATCCCTTACCTGCCCAACTCTGTCCCTCACCTGCCAAACTCTATCCCTCACCTTCCCAACTCTGTCCCTCACCTTCCCAACTCTGTCCCTCACCTGCCCAACCCCGTCCCTCACCTGCCCAAGCTCTGTCCCTAACCTGCCCAACTCTGTCCCTTACCTTCCAAAGTCGACGACACTTGTCACGCCATGCCTCAACGCCTCATCCGTCGCTCTGTCTAGTGCCACTCTCAGTTCTGCCGTCGAGGGTGGAGGAATGTGCGCCGCCACAACGGCCATCGCTGTGTCCCGCAGCACGCCAGTCAGCCGTCCCGCTGCGTCCCTTTCCGCCTCGTCGCCAAACGCCTCCGTCAGTGCTGCATCGGAACCACATCCTCCTTCCTCAAGGCCGCCACAGCTGCCGCCGCCGCCACCGCTTCTACACCTGCTGCTGCTGTCGGAATCTTCTGCGCAGACAAGCGTCTCGTTTGTGGCTGCAGCAGGGGCATCTACCGCTGCCGCAGGGGCATCTACCGCTGCAGTGACGCCAAGGGCAGATGCAACAATGTTCAGGGCTGCCGTGTTGACGAGGGCAGTGTGGCCGTCCATGCGGGTGAGGTATGCGGGGTTCGAACCTGTCACAGCATCCAGCCAGCTTCTGTCCGGCAGAACTCTCAGACTTCTTTTTCTGCCATCTGCTTTCCCGCCATGTGCTTTCCCAGCGTCCGATGTTTCGGTGGTCGACCAGAGAGCCTCATTCCAGCCTGACCCAAGAAGCCACTGGCCGGGTTTCAGCTCCTGCGATGCGGATTTCACGCGTTCCACGAATTCCTTCTTTGAGGAGACGCCACGGAGCGAAAGCTGCTGCAGCTGCAAACCCCCATCCAGCAGATGCAGGTGGGAGTCGATCAGCCCCGGGATCACAAACGCCCCGGCGAGATCGACGGCCGAGATTGATCTGCGAAAGATCTGCCGGCGCTGGGCGGTGCTGAGCGGTCCGAGGTGAATTACGCGGCCACGTCTGACCGCTAAGGTATCAGCAAATAGGGCTGACGTGGAATGGGAGACGAGGGAAGGGTGCTGACCTGGACTGCCGAGGGCAACGAGGAAAGTCGCATTGTGGAAGACAATGACGTCAGCAGGGAAAGGGCTGGACCGCATGCCCGAGGAAAGGGGGAGGAAAAGGTCCCATGCGTCCAAGACAACAGACGGACGCATCCAGAGGAGGAAGGAAGCCACTCCAAACAGAACCGCCCACGGCCGAGACGTCAACGTGACGTCATACATGGTGTTGCGATGACGTCATCCGGCCCTCGCGCGACACAAACCTTGTCGGAAACGAGAGCGCCACTGAAATGCCGCGTGTACGGGACGCCGGGAAAGGCAGGATGGAAAGCCGGCTTCGGCTTGGAAAGGGGAGGGCTACGCGAAGGACCAAGAGGACACCACACCAGGCCGAACCAGGGACGGGTTCGAATGTAACTAAACTGTCGGCGCGGCTGGTAAACGCTGGAAATCGTTGTTGGCGTCTAACTTTCGTGATGCGGCTGGATGCTAGAATGGTCCATTGGAACATCGATGTTCGCACGTGTTTCCGCCAGTTTTGACGTTTTTAACGAATTTTAGTCGTATTTGCATCGTGTACTGATGCAGATGCGCAAAGGAATGTCTTTTGCCTTCCCTCCCGCCATCCCTCCCGCCATCCTTCCCGCCATCGCCATCTCTCGGTGTCGACATGACACCGGTTTAATGACTGCCAAACTGCAGCCGATGGAGCATAGCCCCATGGATGGCAGTTCGTCCAGTCAACGCCCAACAATTTTTGGGCGATTGTTGGAGCGAGCGTGGCTCTGCAAGGCGACAGCATTCGAGAGAGCAAAGGCCTACGGACCGCCAGACGCCCATCCGAAAACGCAACCCCGCCCCCACCACTCAACCCCTAACCCTAGCAGGCCCATGGCATCAGCTGACGTCACTTCCACAGGAGGGAGGAAGTCTTTTGCCATCCCTCCCGCCATCTCCTCTGCTTGCTACCTGAAGTAGTGGCCACGATGTGCTCAGGCGACCAAATCTGACTTGAAAATGTGTCACGGAAACAACTAAAACAAAACAATCGAGACCTCAACGACAGATTCCAACAGAATGATGGCGGAAGATGGTGCGCAGCTTCCGATTTTGCTCGAAATCGTTGTTGGCGTCGATTTCTAGCGTTTACCAGCCGCGCCGTGTACCTTCCAACCATGTGTGCACATGAGGCGTGTTAATAAAGTGTATCATGTGGATTCCCGCAACGTGCATTGCAAGAATCGTTATAATTCATCAACCGCCATAATACTCCTTTTTCCATGCCGTGTTTCATGCGTCAACAATGCCTGGCCTTTGAATTGTTTGCCCCGGAGTCGAGCTCGAAACCTTTGCCGTCGCTCGCACACAGCGGGCTGCTGCGATTCAACCCGTAGCGCACTGGCACGACCCGCGCTATGCTTTATTGCGCTTCCCGTCGCAGTAGCGCACATGCAAGCAACCCGAAGTGCGCGTAAGACAGAAGGCATGCAAGGTATGTACATGCAAGCTATCGAGGCGCTTGTACAAGGTAGGCTGACTCGGTTTGTTTTTGTTTTTGCTCCTTGGCTTTGCACAACACCACGATTACATTTGGGAAGTAAGTCTACACGCAACACCACTATGGACCAGCCTACCCGCCACCTCGCCGCGCGGCAAGCACTCATCCGCCGTGCGCTTCAACTTCGTGTCCTCTTCATAGCCTTGATGCGGGAAGTGTTTGCCGAGTTTGCACAGCACGTCATCGCGAGAGCGCACTACCGGCCCATGCACATGAGTTTGTTCGGCAAATTGCCATGACTACACGAGCTTCTACAAGGACATCCACAATGTTTCTACAACATGTGCCGCATGAATGTCGACACTTGGTACGACATCATTGACTTCATTAGGCGTAACTCCTCTCTTCGTGACACCCGGCTATACATCGAAGAGAAGGTGTTCATGTGGGTACAATGGGTGTGCCATCGAATGTCCATGCGTGAGCATTGTGAAAGATTCCAACGTAGCACGTCCACTTGTTCCACTGTCATACGTCACGTGGTTCATGCATTGAATACTGTTGCTCACATGATCATCCGACAACCGGGGGGGGCACACCACCACCATTGGCATGGGAAGGGAGGAGAGATTATCTTCCTTGGTTTATTGAGTGTCTTGGTGCCATTGATGGGACGCATGTGCCGGTTGTTGTTCTTAATCTAAGATGTGGTGCTTTTGTAAACCGTCACCAAGCCATCACACAAAACATTCTTGCCGCATGTGACGGGGACCCTCTTTTCACATTTGTTGCCATGGGATGGGAAGGATCCGTACATGAATCTAGAATATTTCATGACCCTTTGCGAAGGGGTTTCACGGTTCCAAGGGGTCACTACCTCTTGGCAGATGCGGGTTTCCCGAAAGGTTACTGCCTCATGCTTCCTTTCCGTGGCGAGCGGTATCAACTAAACGAATTAGGTTCGGGGCCTCAAAGGCCTCAAGATGCCGAAGAGTTGTTCAACAAACAACATGCATCGACAAGGTCAATGATAGAAAGATGCTTTGGGGTGTTGAAGGCTAGGTTCCACATCATGCGCGGTGTTTCATCCTATTCACCTCATTTTCAAGGATGGCTTCTACACTCTTGTTTTGTGTTTCATAATCTCTTACAAGCAAGAGGGGATGTGAAGATGCCCGAGGGAGGGGACGGGGATACAACGAGGAGGGGAGTGCAAAAGGATCCACGACGCCGACAAGGGATCACGGGACGTCGGCATGGTGTTGCATGGATGCGACAAAAGAGACTTGAGATAGCAACCCGCATGTCGGAGAGTTACAAAGATGAAGATGATGACTTAGAGAATGGAATTGATGAGTGAATGTATGGCATTGAACAGTCATCATGACAATGCTACATGACATGTCCTATGTACATCCTCTCTTCCCATCGCCTAACCCGACGCATTACCCACTTGTTCTCCGCTCCTAGAATCCGCTCGGCTTCCCACTGCAGCATCCGTGTCACCAGTTCAATTGTTCATTGCCGCACCCACCCCATCATCAGCTTCATGCATGTTGAGCTTGCGGCATGTCGTGTTCTTGCCTCCATTCACCAGATCATCCGGATCACCCTTAAGAACACGCCACTCCACACGCTCACAAAAAGGACCAATGGAAATGGACAAAGTCCTCACATAGCTTAGGATCATCCTTGAAGGCATCTAAAATGATGAACTTGTTGTCAATATGGTTCTTACCATCAAGGCTAACCAAGCGAATGGCTTACCCATGTGTTGTTGTCGGGATGTCCTCACTCATGACTCATTGTACCTTAGATGCATGCATCATAAACTCGTCGAATTACTTCATGTACCGGTCAAACTGTGCCTTTTGGCGAACCCGACGTTCCTCATCTACCACATCATTCTCAACATCTTGGCTAAGAACATCCTCTCCCGTGCCCTCCTCCCCACTAGAGAACACGTTATCACCCCTTGCCTTGTCGGGTGAGAAGGAACGAGTGGCGTGGTCATACCACGGCATACTCTTACCTTCCAACTTGGCTTGCTCACGGTTGGTGCATCGAATCTCCACCCACTTCTTGAGGGTCAACTCAATTTGCCATGAACGGCGGTTAAGCGGCCCCCCACTTTGGCCAACGAGGCCATAGGCATGCTTCCACCACACCCCGATGTTGTTGAGGCGGCTACGGACTTGGATGCGTATGAGCTTCTCGCCAAGGCCAAACTCAATGCATCGATGAGATCGTCGTGAAGATGGGTCATCCGCCCCGTCGACCCGCGAAATTGGCCCACTTGGTCCGCGGCTATCTTGACGAGCGCCACGTCATGGTCGGCCGTCCAAAACCCTTTGCTAATGGCATTCCCCGTGGATCCAGCGGTTCCACCCTCCGACAAGCATGGTGTGGGTGGCTTCGGTGACACTTTGGACGTCGGCTTGGCTACAATGCGCTCGGATGCCGATGGCGTGTTAGGCGGCATTGGAGCTATGCCGGGGATGATAATGCAGCTTGACAAAGGGCCCACAGAACATGGGCCCCCCGAATGTATGCCTTAGGGTCGTTGCCAACGAGGGAGCGAGTGTTGTACTCACTCCCGGACATGGGGCGCCGAGCTCCAATCTCTTTGCGCTGGAAGGTAGCGTGTGGCCATAGGTTGGAATCGTTTAGTGGCTGTGGGACTGAGAACGACAAGGCCTTCGAGGCAAGGCCTCGAAGAGTGGAGGAAGGCCGGAGGGGAGAGAGCCTCCCGCGGCAGAGGACTTGGACGAGACGCCATGGTAGTGGTGGCGGTAGTTTGGAGTGAGGCGGCGGTGGTTAAGTGGAAATTCACAAGTGTCGAGTTGCATGGTGTGGAGTTCTTAATCGTGAGATGGGGGCTACACATGACAGGAAGGAGTGAAAGGGGGGGGGGATTCGGACCGAATCGCCCTCGTCGAATCGTCGACTTGTCGACGAAGGCGATTCGGTTCGTCTGTTTGCATTTGCATGTTTGAATTAACGATTTTCTCAGAAAGGGATCGTGGCCATGGTAGCCATGAGATTAACAAAAAAAGGATGAGGGAATTTTAGGCTTTCATGGATGAAATTCGATGAAACGTCGAGTCGCCATACACGTTGCAGCCGTTTCATTGATGAAATGGTCGCACGCGCACGGCATCATTGAAAGATGAAGGACGATTAAGGGGGTTCATCGATGGGTTGTTTTCGCGTAGTCCACAGAGCGAAATGACTGAGCTCCCTACCTGCCACATCAGCTCGCCTCTTCGCCAACCGCCAAGAATCCGATGCGAGAAACGGAAAAGACCATGATTTCGTGACATCTGAACTTGGGCCAGAGCAGTGGGGCAGTGAACCGATGGAGTCCATCTAGCGGGAGAGAGGCGATAGTGGCTCTAAGAGTGGGATCCCACTTGCTCGCGGTGATGGGGTTTTCAAGCTGAAATTGATAAAATGTTTTGCGAAAATTCAAGTACACCAATGCGAGCCCTGCCCGCTCGATTTGCCACATTACTTGCTGGGTCCCTTGCGGTCGCACGCGATCGGTTATGGGCTTTTTCTTCGATGGAGAGTTTTCGCGCGTCACAAACATGGTCTGCAAAATTTAAAACGTCGCATCCGTTGGCAAAGTGTCAGTACACATGAAAACCGGTGGCAAAACAGGCATTTCATGCCCATTTCAGGCCAGTGTCAAGGGCCTTGGTGGGCACATCGAATCACATATCCCTCTCGCCAGAAAATATGATAATGGCTGGCCTCGGTGCGGAGTTGGGTTCCGCATGATGGAATTGTGCGTAGAAATCCATCTGAAAGAGTTTTCCGCATCGATTTTCAGTTTCTTCCATCGTATAGTTTAGCAAGTTCTCATGTCCATTTTTTAAGAGTGAACTCGCTGAGTCCCACATCCGACAGACTTTTCCCTCTAGGATGCTTTCTATAAAGAAGTTGCTACTCAACAAAAGTTTAACCGATCACGTAAGTAGCTAAACTTTTCGCCTAAATAGTTCAAAACCATGTGCAAATAACCACTTGCAACTTCTATGCGCAAGTCCAAAAAGGGCCGCATGGAGGTCGCATTTAAAGGCTATGTTAGGTGCTAGCCTGGATGACATCGAAGACTACCGTACCCGCTAGTTCAGCCAAAAACCCATCACGGCTAGCAAGTGGGATCCGACTATAAGAAATCAGCCTCTAAGAAACTCCGAGCAATGTTCATGTGGCGTTCCAATGACCCGTCATAACAAAAAATGTCGAGTCGACGATCATGGTCCGGCATTCGCGCTCTCTTCTTGGATCACAAGGTAGCCTTGTACATTGGTTTCTGATTTAGGAGAAGAATATGAATGTTTGTTGTCAATCAGTGAGACTCGTTCTTAGAATTTGATGTTGTGTTTGCTCACTTAACAGCTCTTCTAGGATCTCTTGTGTTCATTGCTCTTGTCACAACACCCCCATCGTCGTTCGTAGCCCACGATGGCTCTTGCACCCACTTCAATTGCAAATCTGCTACCTCAATGAACGGGGACAAATACGACCACAACCTTGTGAGCAACTCCTTTTTTTGCTACCTATAGGTGCATGCATCAGGTGACCTTTGAGTCAAGCTCCTTAGAATTCATCGGCCACAGAGAACCATCTAATCAAGTTAGAGATATCAAATCCAACTGCCCACGACTGATGTCGCCCCCAGATGGATCAAACCGTACAATCGTGGCATCGACCCATACACCAAAACTATATTTTAATGCAAAATCCATCCTGGAGAAGTTGCCAAGGTACTTAGTGGAATCCTCAAGCCCGCCAAGGGGTTCGGCTTGCAAACCTCTTCCACAAACTGGATGAGAAAACATTTCATTGTTTCTCATAGTATTGTCTGCGAGCGGTTTTCTCTTGATCCAATGACCCATCCCCGTGTTACTTCCACCAAATTCTTTCTCTTGTCCGTCCAACTTCATGGACGTTCGTCCTTTATCGCGCACCTAGGCAAACTCACCAGAATCAAGAAACTAAGGCCCTGGACTCCATTCGCACTCAATTTACCGGCACACATGCCGTCGAAGTCTAGAAAAACTCCACCTGACTAGAAACAATAGAGCACCACACGGTCCCACCCTTGGTTTGCCCAAAACTCCCGCAACAGCTGCGCCCATGATCTCGCCTCCCGTTACCCGCAATTATGGGACAAGTTCTCACCTCCATGGTTGACCAATCCGCCTAACACCACCATAGCCACCACACCCCTACCACATTCCGATACCTTACCCTCTCCCTCGCAATAACCTTGTGCGTGAAAAGTGTATAAGACTGGCCATTGCAAAGGTACTGACATCCACGAGTTAACTTGGGCATCGCTCCCGCTCTTTTTCTACCTCGTGTACATTTTCCTCCTTCTTCTGGCCATAGATCCCGCTATTCCAATGAACTTCACCCCTGAGGCAGCCGACACTCCGGAGAACACCCCTCCCCTTTATGAAATACATCAACGCGCGAGCAGCAGCACGCAACCGGCATTGCAATTGGGGACTAAGCCTCTATTGCTACCATCTCCTCCTTAGGCATGGCTGTATCCACAACCCCTCTCGGTCTGGGCATACCAAACGGACTAGCACTGTGACCTCCTCATCCCATTCAAAGTGCAACAATGTTCTTGATTCTTTACATGCCCATTATTGTATAGACTGTGTCGTGTTTTCTCTCATGGATGTTGAAATTCATTTCTCTTAGTGTCCCCATCCCTTCTCATTTTTGGGAACCCCTTTCTCCTCAAAGAAGGCTGGCTCGGCCGTTTCACTTTGCACAAACCTACCCTTCCCACCCGTCCCCTGACCCATGTCCCCAATCCTTTTGCCTCTTCATCACCATGCCTTCCTTATTTCATACGATTCAAAATATGTCTCTCAGATCTTCTCCTTGATCCTTGATGGCCTTCTCAAAGCAGACCACGGCTCAACATCTGCCCAGAGAAGTCATTCCTCAGTGGACGGAAACAAAATGACACCAAGTAAGACACACGTTATGCCTCTCCCTCCCTCATGTCTTTTAGTTCCCTCACACATTCCCATCATAAGCTCTCAAACATTTTATAATATCTACCACCCTCTCTCCTTACCACGTGCACATGGATTTGGAAACATCTCGTTACTCCACAAGTTTCTAGTTACTCCACCCAATGATATCTTTCCTAAGTCTCTTTCACTCCTCCCATTTCTTCCTCCAAATACCACCATCAAAGAAATCCATGTTTTCTAACCCCTCTCGAAGGTCTTCTTGAATGACTCGTGTGGTTCAAATGCACAACCCCTTACTTTCCACTCCTTTCCTTGCCCTAAAAATCAATTTCAACGAGTTGCGTTGATATGGCTTTGAACACTCTGATGTGCAAATGGCCTCAATACTCTTTGTTCCCCCCTCCTCCTCTCGTCCTTCCTAAATCTGTAGATGATCCCAACTCCTTAAGAGAAGGCCCCCAACATTGCTAATGCTGACAATGCCTTGGCTGGCTTAAAGACCCTCGATTCACTAAGACCCTTAGAGCAAGTTGCAAGTGTCATGAATGCTAGAGATATGCTTTACTCTCTGAACAAATCTGCACTAAACCACATGTTGTTTTGTACTTCTCTATCATATCTAATGAATTCACATTGGAATACAACATGACCTGGGGTATGAAATTTTGAACAAGAGAGTGATGTTTTCTGAAGGCATGCTTGAGGTTGACTTCATCTGCTCAAAAGTCAAAAGAAATAACTAGCCTACACTTTCTCATTACACTTAACATACCCAAAACACACTCGGTTGGTATTTTCTATGAGTTTCCATCTCATCTCACTCCTCAGAAAATCGAGAATATGATGTGTGTGCAATGTCTGAGTGGTCATCTTCGTTCCATCATCAAGGAAATTCAATACCGCTTTAGGCCCAAAATCGATCACTGGCACCTCAAAGGGCACATTCTAAGGCATCATCAATCCACAAGAGCGCAATGCCAACCTTGTCCTTGTTTTGGCAGCCATAAACACCTTTAACCGCAACAAATCGATATGCATCAACGTTTATAACTTCAAGTGTGAAATTTGTGGTGAAAGCAATAGCACCAACGACCACAGTATGTTCCATATCCTTCACCGCTCAAATATGGAACACCTACCAATGCCTATGTCTTTCAAGTCCATGAGATGAATGATATAGTGTATAACATATTTCCCCCTCCATTTAAACTCCATACATGTACTCTTCCAGCGCCACCTCTTAACAACTCAAACAACCTTAACTCTCCCCTCTCACTGTTGTTGTGGTTCCTAATAGTGCAGCCAAAATTGTTTCAAGACCATGTTTATCCTCACCTATCCCGGCATCATGTGCTCGTAAATCTAGAAGTTGATTGAGCACTAGTTTTGTGATCCCGTCTTCAACTTGGCCAATGGCAAGATCCATCATTTCTGTGATCGAGAATTTCAAGGCCGCAACCCATCATAACATAATCCGTGCGCGTGCCAAAACTATCCTCACCCCACTCCTCTTCCTCAATTGTGTAAGAGCGATATCTCCTCCCCTCATTTGCCCCCTAAACGACCACATTGCTAAGTATATTATGTTATACCTACCTGTTGTGACGTTTGAATGGAGAAAAAATGATCAAGTTTTACTAGTGAGTATAGTCGTCTGTCTGTCATCTCTTCATGGACAGGATACAGTAAGTTTTCTATCCCTTCTCATTATCCCCTCTCTTCAAATCAATTCAGATGGCTGAAAAACTTGGATTCACAACATTTTACATGTATGGGACCCATTCTTGAAGAAATACCACATACAATCACAAAAACAAAGGAAGGAAGGAAGATCTACAAACGTAAGATGATTTGCCCATGAAGAACCTAATATTCTTTCACCATCCTCCTAATTCAACACATCATTCCATACATACAACTCTTAAGATTCTAATGTCACTTAATGTGACGTGGGTTGTTTTAACTTCCAACATTCTTTGGGGGTTACCCTAACTCCAGACGTAACCACTCACCCCGGATTCTATGCTACACCAATAAGCAGATTATTGACCATCTCAATCCAAAGGATAGATCATACCCGTATCCACCTCCCTTGCCTTACATCCCCTACATACCTATCAAAATCAAACATAAGGCACAGCTACCAACCCATACACTTGTATCCGCTTCGTACAAATCCTCATGTAAGATATCACCCTAATGCTATCCCTCATCAACTTGCAAACTCCAACTAGTCCTTACTTCTCTTATCCTCATCATACATACCTCATAGCACCTTCACCAATCCAAGCCCTCAGTAGTTGGACCACAATAGTAACATCCCTAGCCCAAACCGTCATATGAATTCAAATGTGTCATAGAAAAAGCAAAAGTCCCATAACATCAAGGGAAAATGTTCACTATACCTTGGTATCTACCTTACATACCTCTCAAAAGAGATTTTCTCCCGTCCCTCCCTCTGTAATCTGCACGAATACAGCCAACAACCTCCACCTATTATTCACACGTGTTAGAGGTAACATTAATGTGCCTATTTTTTTCTGGTCAAGAGTTGTGCCAGAGCTGTGCAAGAGTTATGCTGGAGCTCTGCCAGAGTGGTTCCAGAGCTGTGCCAGGATTTTGCTAGAGTTCTGCCACAGTTGTGCCATAGTTGTGCCAGAGTTGTGCCAAAGTTGTGCCAGAACTGTGCCAGAGTTGTGCCAGGGTTGTGCCAGAGTTGTACCAGAGTTGTGCCAGAGTTGTGAAAGGGTTGTACCAGAGTTGTGCCAGAGTTTTGCATACATGTCCAATGGTGGGCAGATCGTGCACTCCATTTTTAGTGCGCTCTTCTGGTACGCTCCGACACCATGCACTAAAACCATGCATTAAAAACCTGGTGCACTTGAACGGTGCACAGTGAAATAATCTCTCTCTCTCTCTCTCTCTCTCTCTCTCCCTCTCTCTCTCTCTCTCTCTCTCTCTCTCTCTCTCTCTCTCTCTCTCTCTCTCTCTCTCTCTCTCTCTCTCCCTCCCTCCCTTGATATCTCTCTTTCTTGCTACCCAAACTAGCCTAAAATATATTCTTCATTTGTGTAACTAATCTTTTTTGTCAAAGAATATTCTTTCCATATCTATTCTCGTTCGGCTGTTTTTTCACGAGAAAAACATTGATTTCAGACCTGTACTAGTCCTTTATGTTGCGATTTTGATACATTTGTATTGAACTTCTCCAGTCAGGGAGCCTACAGGTGGCGTCTTTTTTCACAGACGTTGTTCGCAAACTCAGGTCAATATTGTCACCAACAGGCCGTTGTCTCCGGTCGGAGAGTGACGGCCGTCACTGGCTGCCGGCAGAAAGTGAGATAAGCTGTCGTCTCGCTTATCCGTTTCATGTCAGATGTTCCAGGAGAGACTCATCCCGTTGTTAGGACCCCCTAGTGCGAGGCATAGTGTACATGGGTCAGTGCGTGCGATTTGTATGACAGAGTGCACTTATCACACAATGAGTGTGCGAGCTTATATAGTCTCAAACCGCATAGGGTTGTGATGTAAGTTATCAACAGAGTCTATCGTTTTGCAAATGTTAGCACCTCGCAAGTCGTACAAAAGATTCACCACGCGAACAGCTCTTGTCCTTTCTGGTGAGCATCGGAAATTCAAAGCAGGACTTAAAACAAGGAACCGTTCGCTCGGCACCCGTCGACAATAATAACAATGATTATTGAAGATAGACTATCTGAATTGGTAAATCAGTCAAATATTTCTAGAATCTCTTCGATTACCTTCAGAAATTCTAATTCGAGAGAGCGTTTCATGTTTTCATTTATCTTTGAGAATAGATACAAACTTCACTCGTATCCACATGCCGTAAAATTCGAATCGCCAATCTCCGGCTTTCTTCATTTCTATCGAAAGAGTTTTCATTGACGACATAATACTTCAAGCAAGTCGCTGTTCGCAAAACTTCATAACGGTTTCGCAGGGAATCTGCGATTCTAGAGTTTGCAGAACGGGACCTTCAATTACCTTTCATTAGTCAAATCTTAAAACTCGCAGCCAGCTAGTTTGTGGTTTATTTGCGTCCATCTTTTTATCACAAACATCGTCGGTTTTCTCCTCTAGATGCCAGATTATTACATGCGATTCAGCCATTTCGGAACGTGGCGGTCGTGCATGATAAGTGCACTTCCGAACGTGTTTCGAGCGCACTCGCCACATACACTAGCCCCGTACACTGGACCCATCTCTGGACAACCTTAGGAGGACTGACGCAAAGGATAAGTCGTGTCGCAGCAGGCAATGACAAACATATCCCTGAAAATGACATTGCACAGTCGTCAGAAGTTAGACGGCCGTCACCAAAACATGATGAGCTGCTCGGAGCGATCGACCGGCCGGTGCACATGGACAATCCAGATAGCGGGAAAAACAACATCTTTCGTAACTTCCTTTGGACATTCACTACATTGATAACACTTGAACAATTTTTCGGACAGATATACGTCGTAAAGCTCTGTAAAGCTTTCGGAGGCTACAAAAACCAGATAAAACACACTTCATGCTGCTCAACACTATCTCAGTCTGCCTTATGATATCATTTAGTTTTAGTATTAGATGAGGTCTTTCTACCACAAAATGCTATGCCTAGAATACAAAACACACAACCAAGTTATTGTAAAAAACTAAGAGATGTAACTTCAACACATTAAGTTCCTTTCTAAAGAGGGTACATGTAGGGATTACCCACGAAATTCGAATTTGTGTATGCCCTACCCGGCGTTCCGAAGAATAATACTATCTTGCCCGGCATTCGGAAGAATAAGACTCCACTGCCCACGAACACTGAGGAAAAAGCATGTCGACGCTGCATGCGATGCAGCCTCGACATGCGGACATCATAAGTATTGTTCTAACATTCACAAACCCCTCTTTTGAGGGGTTTGTGAATGTTTGGGGAGGGGGGGGGGGTTGCCCGTAGTTCGCATGGGGGGTCCGAGACTCCCCATGCGTTGAAAGGGAACCTGCTTGGCCCCGCCACCGCGGGGCCCAGCAGGAGCCCGCGCAAAACTAAAACCCTAAAATCCCGACTGTAATTCGGGGTAGGGTTTGACTAGGGTTTGCTTGCGCTAAGTGGGGGGTTTGCGTGATGAGAAAAATGAACAGAACAAGCATTTCCAAGCGGTTTCGAATTGGCCGTTTTTGCTCGATCGTGATTGAGCGACGATGTCTTGTTGTTTGTTGTTTGGTTCGACACAAAAATCCCCTGGTTTGATGTAGGGTTTTATGTTTTGCACGGACGGAGCCCGCGCAAAACATAGAAAACCCTAAATCAAACCAGGGTGTTTTCGTGTCGAACAAACAAAAAAAAAAAAAAGACATCATCACTCGATCGCGATTCCCGCGTGGGAGCGAGAATCACGATCGAACGAGGGGGGTTGACATGCCCCACCTCGCTTTGCTCGATCAGCAGCTCATGCCGCTGATCGAGCATGGTGAACCGAGCGGGCAGTCTATTTTTTTTAACTGCCGGGCGGGGGAGTTCTTTTTTTTAAGCGTCAGGTAGGGCGTTCCTGACCCCCTCAGTTTCTGGGTAGAAGGGTTTTTTCACCCATCTAAAAAATGATGCATCATCCATAGAAGACAAAATTCAAGGATTCATCAGACACACGAGAAAAATTAGCACACTGAGTGCGCACTTAGTGTACTTTGGTATGGTGATTGAGCGCACTAACCACATACACTAGCCCCATGCACTGGGGTCCTTCCAAAGAAGGGACTCTTCAGGCCAGATAAGACAAAAGTACACTCTTTTCATACACTATGGAAAGAGTGTAAGGATTAGTGTAAGATACTCCCTTGTAATAGAGCACACTCAAGGTACACACCAAAAAACCAGTGTGTGAAATGGCATCGATTAACCATACCTCGAGTTGTGCCAGAGTTGTGCCGGAGATGTGCCACAGTTGTGCCATAGTTGTGCCAGAGTTGTGCCAGAGATGTGCCAGAGTTGTGCCAGAGTTGTGCATGAGCTGTGACGGAGTTGTGCC